>CM026418.1:12467393-12545648 GCA_014858505.1 Corymbia citriodora subsp. variegata
TTGCAAGCACGTGAACTACCTTGTTCAAGTAATTAACCCAAATGGGGATAAACACTCTTATAATGGAAGGTTCTTCAGTTAGAAAAATCATCTGCCTCTCAACCTTTGGTCTACTACTTTCCAAGCTCAAATAACTCAAAAGTGAAGTTAATTATAAGTAAATGACAAGATTTCCAAGCCTGTGAACTTCCAAGATCAAGCAATTAACCCAAATGGTAAGAAGCATTCTCAGAATTTGGAAGTTAATCCCTTTGGTTCAACTTATGGTGCTCTACCACTTCTCTAATATTTCCAAAGGCCTAATAGGATCAAAGTGGAGGTAATTCAAAGAAAATTAGATAATTGCAAGCTCGTGAACTCCCATGATCAAGTTATTAACCCATATGGCAACAAACACTCTTAGAATGGGATGTTCTTCTCTTAGAATGGTCATATGGCTCTCAACTGTTGCTATAATACTTTCCAAGCTCAAATAGCTGCAAAGTGAAGGTAATTATAAATAAATCACAAGATTTCCAAGCCCATGAACTCCCAAGATCAAGCAATTAACCCAAATGGTAAGAAACATTTTCAGAATTGGAAGTTCTTCCCTTTGTATCATCTTATGAACCACTACCACTTTTCTAATCCTTCTCAACAGCTAATAAAATCAAAGTGAAGGTCATTGAAAGAAAATTAGAAGCTTGCAAGCGCGTGAACTCCCATGATCAAGTAATTAACCCAAATGGGGATAAACACTCTTATAGTGGAAGGTTCTTCACTTAGAAAGTTCATATGGCGCTCAACCTTTGGTCTAATACTTTCCAAGCTCAAATAGCTTGAAAATGAAGGTAATTATAAGTAAATGACATGATTGCTAAGCTCGTGAACTCCCAAAATCAAGCAATTATCCTAAAGGGTAAGAAGCACTCTTAGAATTGGAAGTTCATCCCTTTGGTTCATCTTATGACCGTTTACCACTTCTCCAATCTTTCTAAAGAGCTAACAGGATCAAAGTGAAGATAACTGAAAGAAAATTAGAAGATTGCAAGCATGTGAATTCCCATGATCAAGTAGTTAACCCAAATGGAGATAAACACACTTATCATGGAAGGCTCTCCACTTAGAAAGATCACTTGGCTCTCAACCTTTGTTCTACTCCTTTCCAAGCTCAAATAGCTCTAAAATGAAGGTAATTATAAGTAAATGACATGATTTCCAAGCCCGTGAACTCCCAAGATTAAGCAATTAACCCAAATGGTAAGAAGCATTCACAGAATTGGATGTTATTCCCTTTGGTTCCTCTCATGGGCCTCTACCACCTCCCTAATATTTCTAAAGAGCTAATAGGATCAAAGTGAAGGTAATTTATAGGAAATTAGATGATTGCAAGCTCATGAACTCTTATGATCAAGTAATTAACCCAAATGGGGATAAACACTCTTATAATGCAAGGTTCTTCAGTTAGAAAAATCGTCTGGCCCTCAACCTTTGGTCTACTACTTTCCAAGCTCAAATAACTCAAAAGTGAAGGTAAATTATAAGTAAATGACAAGATTTCCAAGCCCGTGAACTCCCAAGATCAAGCACTTAACCCAAATGGTAAGAATTATTCTTGGAATCGGAAGTTCTTCCCTTTGGTAGATCTTATGACCCACTACCACTTCTCTAATCTTTCCAAAGGCCTAATAGGATCAAAGTGGAGGTAATTCAAAGAAAATTAGATAATTGCAAGCTCGTGAACTCCCATGATCAAGTTATTAACCCAAATGGCAACAAACACTCTTAGAATGGTCATATGGCTCTCAACTGTTGCTCTAATACTTTCCAAGCTCAAATAGCTTCAAAGTGAAGGTAATTATAAATAAATCACAAGATTTCCAAGCCCATGAACTCCCAAGATCAAGCAATTAACCCAAATGGTAAGAAACATTTTCAGAATTGGAAGTTCTTCCCTTTGTATCATCTTATGAACCACTACCACTTTTCTAATCCTTCTCAATAGCTAATAAAATCAAAGTGAAGGTCATTGAAAGAAAATTAGAAGCTTGCAAGAGCGTGAACTCCCATGATCAAGTAATTAACCCAAATGGGGATAAACACTCTTATAGTGGAAGGTTCTTCACTTAGAAAGATCATATGGCGCTCAACCTTTGGTCTAATACTTTCCAAGCTCAAATAGCTTCAAAGTGAAGGTAATTATAAATAAATTACATGATTTCTAAGCCCGTGAACTCCCGAGATCAAGCAATTAACCCAAATTGAGAGAAACCATCTCAGAATTGAAAGTTATTCCCTTTGGTTCAACTTATGGCGCTGTACCACTTCTCTAATCTTTCTAAAGGGCTAATAGGATCGAAGTGGAGGTAATTGAAAGAAAATTATATGATCGCAAGCTCGTGAACTCTCATGATCAAGTAATTAACCCAAATGGCAACACTCTTAGAATGGGAGGTTCATCACTTAAAATGGCTCTAAACCGTTGCTCTAATACATTCCAAGATCAAATTGCTTCAAAGTGAAGTTAATTATATGTAACTGACAAGATTTCCAAGCTAGTGAACTCCCAAGATCAAGCAATTAACCCAAATGGTAAGAAGCATTCTCAGAATTGGAAGTTCTTCCCTTTGGTTCATCTTATGACCCTCTACCATATCTCTAATCTTTCCAAAGAGCTAACAGGATCAAAGTAAATATAACTAAAATAAAATTAGAAGATTGCACGTGAACTCCCATGATCAAGTAATTAACTCAAATAGGGACAAACACTCTTATAAAGGAAGGTTCTTCACTTAGAAAGATCATATGGCGCTCAACCTTTGGTCTAATACTTTCCAAGCACAAATAGCTTCAAAGTGAAGGTAATTATAAATAAATTACATGATTTCTAAGCCCGTGAACTCCCGAGATCAAGCAATTAACCCAAATTGAGAGAAACCATCTCAGAATTGAAAGTTATTCCCTTTGGTTCAACTTATGGCGCTGTACCACTTCTCTAATCTTTCTAAAGGGCTAATAGGATCGAAGTGGAGGTAATTGAAAGAAAATTATATGATCGCAAGCTCGTGAACTCTCATGATCAAGTAATTAACCCAAATGGCAACAAACACTCTTAGAATGGGAGGTTCATCACTTAAAATGGCTCTAAACCGTTGCTCTAATACGTTGCTCTAATACATTCCAAGATCAAATTGCTTCAAAGTGAAGTTAATTATATGTAACTGACAAGATTTCCAAGCTAGTGAACTCCCAAGATCAAGCAATTAACCCAAATGGTAAGAAGCATTCTCAGAATTGGAAGTTCTTCCCTTTGGTTCATCTTATGACCCTCTACCATATCTCTAATCTTTCCAAAGAGCTAACAGGATCAAAGTAAATATAACTAAAATAAAATTAGAAGATTGCACGTGAACTCCCATGATCAAGTAATTAACTCAAATAGGGACAAACACTCTTATAAAGGAAGGTTCTTCACTTAGAAAGATCATATGACTCTTAACCTTTGGTCTAATATTTTCCAAGATCAAATAGCTTGAAAGTGAAGGTAATTATAAGTAAGTGAAATGATTGCCAAGCCCGTGGACTCCCAAAATCAAGCAATTATCCTAAAGGGTAAGAAGCATTCTTAGAATTGAAAGTTCATCCCTTTGGTTCATCTTATGACTGTCTACCGCTTCTCTAATCTTTCTAAAGAGCTAATAGGATCAAAGTTAAGATAATTGAAAGAAAATTAGATGATTGCAAGCTCGTGAACTCGCATAATCAAGTAATTAACCCAAATGGCAACAAACACTCTTAGAATGGAAGGTTCTTCACTTAGAATGATCTTATGGCTCTCAACCGTTGTTCTAATATATTCCAAACTGAAATAGCTTGAAAGTGAACTTAATTATAAGTAACTGACATGATTTCCAAGCCTGTGAACTCCCAAGATCAAGCAACTAACCCAAATGGTAAGAAGCATTCTCAAAATTGGAAGTTCTTCCCTTTGGTTCATCTTATCACCGTCTACCACTTCTCTAATCTTTCTAAAGAGCTAATAGGATCAAAGTGAAGGTAATTGAAAAAAAATTAGATGATTGCAAGCTCGTGAACTCGCATAATCAAGTAATTAACCCAAATGGCAACAAACACTCTTAGAATGGAAGGTTCTTCACTTAGAATGATCTTATGGCTCTCAACCGTTGTTCTAATATATTCCTAACCGAAATAGCTTGAAAGTGAAGTTAATTATAAGTAACTGACATGATTTCCAAGCCTGTGAACTCCCAAGATCAAGCAACTATCCCAAATGGTAAGAAGCATTCTCAAAATTGGAAGTTCTTCCCTTTGGTTCATCTTATCACCGTCTACCACTTCTCTAATCTTTCTAAAGAGCTAATAGGATCAAAGTGAAGGAAATTGAAAGAAAATTAGATCATTGCAAGCACGTGAACTCCCAAAATCAAGCAATTAACCCAAATTGTAAGAAACATTCTCATAATTGGAAGCTTTCCNGAAGTGCAGGTAATTATAAGTAAATGACATCATTTCGAAGCTCGTGAATTGCCAAGTTCAAGCAATTAACACAAATGGTAAGAAGCCTAATCAGAATTGGAAATTCTTCCCTTTGGTTCATCTTATAACCCTCTACCACTTCTCTAATCTTTCTATAGAGCTAATAGGATTAAGGTGAATGTAATTGAAAGATAATTACAAGATTGCTAGCACATGAACTCCCACGATCAAGTAATTAACCCAAATTGGGATAAACTCTATTATAATGGTAGATTCTTCACTGAGAAAGATCATATGGCTCTCAATCTTTGGTTTAGTACTTTCCAAGCTCAAATTACTTCAAAGTGAAGGTAATTATACGTAAATGGCATGATTTCCAAGCCCGTGAACTCCCAAGATCAAACCAATTAACCAAATTGGTAACAAGCAATATCATAATTGGAAGTTCTTCCCTTTGGTTAATCTTATAACCCTCTATCACTTCTCTAATCTTTCTATAGAGCTAATAGGATTAACGTGAAGGTAATTGAAAGAAAATTACAATATTGCAAGCACATGAACTCCCATGATCAAGTAATTAACTCGAATGACGATAAACACTCTTATAATGGAAGGTTCTGCACTTAGAAAGATCATATGGCTCTGAACCTTTGCTCTAATACATTCCAAGCTCAAATAGCTTCAAAGTGCAAGTAATTATAAGTAAATGACATCATTTCCAAGTCCGTGAACTCCCAAGATCAAGCAATTAAGCCAAATGCTAAAAAGCAATCTCAGAATTGGAAGGTTTCCCTTTGGTTCTTCCTATGACCCTCTACCACTTCTCTAATCTTTCTAAAGAGCTAATATGATTAAGGTGAAGGAAATTGAAAGAAAATTACAATATTGCAAGCACGCGAACTATGATGATCAAGTAATTAACCCAAATTGGGATAAACACTCTTACAATGGAAGGTTCTTCACCTAGAAAGATCATATGGCTTTCAACCTTTGGTCTACTACTTTGAAGCTCAAATAGCTTCATAGTGAAGGTAATTATAAGTAAATGACATCATTTCCAAGCCGTGAACTACCGAGATGAAGCAATTAACCCAAATGGAAAGAACCATTATTAGAATTGGAAGCATTCTCAAAATTGGAAGTTCTTCCCTTTGCTTCATCATATGAACCTCTATGACTTCTCTAATCTTTCTAAAGAGCTAATAGGATCAAAGTGAAGGTAATTGAAAAAAAATTAGATGATTGCAAGCTCGTGAACTCGCATAATCAAGTAATTAACCCAAATGGCAACAAACACTCTTAGAATGGAAGGTTCTTCACTTAGAATGATCTTATGGCTCTCAACCGTTGTTCTAATATATTGCAAACTGAAATAGCTTGAAAGTGAAGTTAATTATAAGTAACTGACATGATTTCCAAGCCTGTGAACTCCCAAGATCAAGCAACTAACCCAAATGGTAAGAAGCATTCTCAAAATTGGAAGTTCTTCCCTTTGGTTCATCTTATCACCGTCTACCACTTCTCTAATCTTTCTAAAGAGCTAATAGGATCAAAGTGAAGGAAATTGAAAGAAAATTAGATCATTGCAAGCTCGTGAACTCGCATAATCAAGTAATTAACCCAAATGGCAACAAACACTCTTATAAAGGAAGGTTCTTCACTTAGAATGATCTTATGGCTCTCAACCGTTGTTCTAATATATTCCAAACTGAAATAGCTTGAAAGTGAAGTTAATTATAAGTAACTGACATGATTTCCAAGCCTGTGAACTCCCAAGATCAAGCAACTAACCCAAATGGTAAGAAGCATTCTCAAAATTGGAAGTTCTTCCCTTTGGTTCATCTTATGACCGTCTACCACTTCTCTAATCTTTCTAAAGAGCTAATAGGATCAAAGTGAAGGAAACTGAAAGAAAATTAGATCATTGCAAGCACGTGAACTCCCAAAATCAAGCAATTAACCCAAATTGTAAGAAACATTCTCATAATTGGAAGCTTTCCCCTTTGGTTCATCTTATCACCGTCTACCACTTCTCTAATCTTTCTAAAGAGCCAACAGGATCAAAGTGAAGGTAATTGAAAAAAAATTAGATGATTGCAAGCTCGTGAACTCGCATAATCAAGTAATTAACCCAAATGGCAACAAACACTCTTAGAATGGAAGGTTCTTCACTTAGAATGATCTTATGGCTCTCAACCGTTGTTCTAATATATTGCAAACTGAAATAGCTTGAAAGTGAAGTTAATTATAAGTAACTGACATGATTTCCATGCCTGTCAACTCTCAAGATCAAGCAATTAACCCAAATGGTAAGAAGCATTCTCAAAATTGGAAGTTCTTCCCTTTGGTTGCACTTATGGCCCTCTACCACTTCTCTAATCTTTCTAAAGAGCTAATAGGATCAAAGTGAAGGAAATTGAAAGAAAATTAGATCATTGCAAGCACGTGAACTCCCAAGATCAAGCAATTAACCCAAATTGTAAGAAACATTCTCATAATTGGAAGCTTTCCCCTTTGGTTCATCTTATCACCGTCTACCACTTCTCTAATCTTTCTAAAGAGCCAACAGGATCAAAGTGAAGGTAATTGAAAAAAAATTAGATGATTGCAAGCTCGTGAACTCGCATAATCAAGTAATTAACCCAAATGGCAACAAACACTCTTAGAATGGAAGGTTCTTCACTTAGAATGATCTTATGGCTCTCAACCGTTGTTCTAATATATTCCAAACTGAAATAGCTTGAAAGTGAAGTTAATTATAAGTAACTGACATGATTTCCAAGCCTGTGAACTCCCAAGATCAAGCAACTAACCCAAATGGTAAGAAGCATTCTCAAAATTGGAAGTTCTTCCCTTTGGTTCTTCTTATGACCGTCTACCACTTCTCTAATCTTTCTAAAGAGCTAATAGGATCAAAGTGAAGGAAATTGAAAGAAAATTAGATCATTGCAAGCACGTGAACTCCCAAGATCAAGCAATTAACCCAAATTGTAAGAAACATTCTCATAATTGGAAGTTTTCCCCTTTGGTTCATCTTATAACCGTCTACCACTTCTCTAATCTTTCTAAAGAGCTAATAGGATCAAAGTGAAGGTAATTGAAAGAAAATTAGATGATTGCAAGCTCGTGAACTCGCATAATCAAGTAATTAACCCAAATGGCAACAAACACTCTTAGAATGGAAGGTTCTTCACTTAGAATGATCTTATGGCTCTCAACCGTTGTTCTAATATATTGCAAACTGAAATAGCTTGAAAGTGAAGTTAATTATAAGTAACTGACATGATTTCCATGCCCGTCAACTCTCAAGATCAAGCAATTAACCCAAATGGTAAGAAGCATTCTCAAAATTGGAAGTTCTTCCCTTTGGTTGCACTTATGACCGTCTACCACTTCTCTAATCTTTCCAAAGAGCTACTAGGATCAAAGTGAAGGTAATTGAATGAAAATTAGATGATTGCAAGCTCTTGAACTCCTGTGATCAAGTAATTAACCCAAATGGCAAGAAACACTCCTAAAATGGGAGGTTCTTCACTTAGAATAATCATATGGCTCTCAACCGTTGCTCTAATACATTACAATCTCAAATAGCTTCAAAGTGCAGGTAATTATAAGTAAATAACAAGATTTCTAAGCTCGTGACCTCCCAAGATTGACCAATTAACACAAATGGTAAGAAGCATTATCAACATTGGAAGTTCTTACCTTTGGTTCATCTTATGACCTTCTACCACTTCTCTAATCGTTCTAAACAGCTAATCGGAACAAGGTGAAGGTATTTGAAAGAAAATTAGAAGATTGCAAGCACGTGAACTCCCATGATCAAGTAACTAACCCATCTGAAGATAAACACTCTTATAATGGAAGGTTCTTCATTTAGAAAGATCATATGGTTCTCAACCTTTGGTCCACAACTTTCCAAGCTCAAATAGTTTAATAGTGAAGGTAATTATAGGTAAATGACATAATTTCCAAGCCCGTGAATTGCCATTTTTCGAGCAATTAACCTAAATGGTAATAAGCATTATCAGAATTGGGAGTTCTTCCCTTTGGTTCATGTCATAACCCTCTACCACTTGTCTAATCATTCTAAAGAGCTAATAGGATTAAGGTGAAGGTAATTGAAAGAAAATTACAAGATTGCATGCACGTGAGCTCCTATGATCAGGTAATTAACGCAAATGGTGATAAACACCCTTTTAATGGAAGGTTTTTCACTTAGAAAGATCATATGGCTCTAAACCTTTGGCCCACTACCTTCCAAGCTCAAATAGCTTCAAAGTGAAGGTAATTATAAGTAAATGACATGATTTCCAAGCCCGTGAACTACTGAGTTCAAGCAATTAACCCAAATTGTAAGAAACATTATCAGAATTGGAAGTTCTTCCATTTGGTTAATCTTATGACCCTCTACCACTTCTCTAATATTTCTAAAGAGTTAATAGGATGAAGGTGAAGGTAATTGAAAGAAAATTAGAAGATTGCAAGCACGTGAACTCCCATGATCAAGTAATTAACCCAAATTGGGATAAACTCTCTTATAATAGAAGGTTTTTCACTTAGAAAGATCATATGGCTCTCTACCTTTAGTGTACTACTTTCCAAGCTCAAATAGCTTCATAGTGAAGGTAATTATAAGTAAATGGCATGATTTCCAAGCCCGTGAACTCCGAAGATCAAGCANCAAACACTCTTAGAATGGGAGGTTCTTCACTTAGAATGATCTTATAGCACTCAACTGTTGCTCTAAAACATTCCGAGCTCAAATAGCTTCAAAGTGAAGTTAATTATAAGTAAATGACAAGATTTCCAAGCCCGTGAACTCCCAAGATCAAGCAATTAACCCAAATGGTAAGAAGCATTCTCGGAATCGGAAGTTCGTCCCTTTGGTAGATCTTATGGCCCACTACCACTTCTCTAATCTTTCCAAAGAGTTACTAGGATCAAAGTGAAGGTAATTGAAAGAAAATTAGATGATGGCAAGCTCGTGAACTCCCGTAATCAAATAATTAACCTAAATGGCAACAAAGACTCTTAGAGTGGGAGATTCTTCACTTAGAATGATCTTATAGCACTCAACCATTGGTCTAATACATTCCAAACTCAAATAGCTTCAAAGTGAAGTTAATTATAAGTAAATGACAAGATTTCCAAGCCTGTGAACTCCTAAGATCCAGCAATTGACCCAAATGGTAAGAAGCATTCTCAAAATTGAAAGTTCTTCCCTTTGGTTCATCTTATGTCACTCTATCACTCCTCCAATCTTTCTAAAGAGCTAATAGGATCAAAGTGAAGGTAATTGAATGAAAATTAGATGATTGCAAGCACGTGAACTCCCATGATCAAGTAAGTAATCCAAATGGGGACAGACACTCTTAGAATGGAAGGTTGTTCACTTAGAAAGATCATATGACACTCAACAGTTGGTCTAATACATTCAAAGCTCAAATAGCTTCAAAGTGAATGTAATTATAAGTAAATGACATGATTTTCAACTCCCGAGATCAAGCAAATAACCCAAATGGTAAGAAGCATTCTCAGAATTGGAAGTTCTTCCCTTTGGTTCATCTTATGACACTCTATCACTTCTCTAATTTTTCTAAAGAGCTAATAGGATCAAAGTGAAGGTAATTGAATGAAAATTTGGTGATTGCAAGCATGTCAACTCCCATGATAAAGTAATTAACCCAAATGGGGACAAACACTATTAGAATGGGAGGTTCTTCACTTGGAAAGATCATAAGGCTCTCAATCGTAGCTCTAATACATTCCAAGCTCAAATAGCTTCAAAGTGCAGGTAATTATAAGTAAATGACATAATTACCAAGCCCGTGAACTCCCAAGATCACGCAATAAAGTCAAATGGTAAGAAGCATTCTCAGAAATGGAAGTTCTTCCCTTTGGTTCCTCTTATGACCCTCTACCACTTCTCTAATCTTTCTAAAAAGCTAATAGGATTAAGGTGAAGGTAATTGAAAGATAATTACAAGATTGGAAGCACGTGAACTCCCATGATCAAGGAATTAACCCTAATTGGGATAAACACTCTTATAATGGAAAGTTCTTCACTTTGAAAGATCAAAAGCCTCTCAACCTTTGGTCTACTACTTTCAATGCTCAAATTCCTTCGAAGTGAAGGTAATTGCAAGTAAATGGCATGATTTCAAAGCCCGTGAACTCGTCAGATGAAGCAATGAAACCAAATGGTAAGAAGCATTCTCAGAATTGGTAGTTCTTTCCTTTGGTTCATCTTATGACCCTCTACCATTTGTCTAATCTTTCTATAGAGCTAATAGGATTAAGGTGAAGGTAATTGAAAGAAAATTACGAGATTGCAAGCACGTGAACTCCCACGACAAAGTAATTCACCCAAATAGGGATAAATACTCTTATAATGGAAGGTTCTTCACTTGGAAAGATCATATGGCTCTCAACCTTTGCTCTAATACATTCCAAGCTCAAATAGCTTCGAAGTGCAGGTAATTATAAGTAAATGACATCATTTCGAAGCTCGTGAATTGCCAAGTTCAAGCAATTAACACAAATGGTAAGAAGCCTAATCAGAATTGGAAATTCTTCCCTTTGGTTCATCTTATAACCCTCTACCACTTCTCTAATCTTTCTATAGAGCTAATAGGATTAAGGTGAATGTAATTGAAAGATAATTACAAGATTGCTAGCACATGAACTCCCACGATCAAGTAATTAACCCAAATTGGGATAAACTCTATTATAATGGTAGATTCTTCACTGAGAAAGATCATATGGCTCTCAATCTTTGGTTTAGTACTTTCCAAGCTCAAATTACTTCAAAGTGAAGGTAATTATACGTAAATGGCATGATTTCCAAGCCCGTGAACTCCCAAGATCAAACCAATTAACCAAATTGGTAACAAGCAATATCATAATTGGAAGTTCTTCCCTTTGGTTAATCTTATAACCCTCTATCACTTCTCTAATCTTTCTATAGAGCTAATAGGATTAACATGAAGGTAATTGAAAGATAATTACAAGATTGCTAGCACATGAACTCCCACGATAAGTAATTAACCCAAATTGGGATAAACTCTATTATAATGGTAGATTCTTCACCAAGAAAGATCATATGGCTCTCAATCTTTGGTTTAGTACTTTCCAAGCTCAAATTACTTCAAAGTGAAGGTAATTATACGTAAATGGCATGATTTCCAAGCCTGTGAACTCCCAAGATCAAACCAATTAACCAAAATGGTAACAAGTAATATCATAATTAGAAGTTCTTCCCTTTGGTTCATCTTATAACCCTCTATCACTTCTCTAATCTTTCTATAGAGCTAATAGGATTAACGTGAAGGTAATTGAAAGAAAATTACAATATTGCAAGCACGTGAACTCCCACGATCAAGTAATTAACTCGAATGACGATAAACACTCTTATAATGGAAGGTTATGCACTTAGAAAGATCATATGGCTCTGAACCTTTGCTCTAATACATTCCAAGCTCAAATAGCTACAAAGTGCAGGTAATTATAAGTAACTGACATCATTTCCAAGTCCGTGAACTCCCAAGATCAAGCAATTAAGCCAAATGCTAAAAAGCAATCTCAGAATTGGAAGGTTTCCCTTTGGTTCTTCCTATGACCCTCGACCACTTCTCTAATCTTTCTAAAGAGCTAATAGGATTAAGGTGAAGGAAATTGAAAGAAAATTACAATATTGCAAGCACGCGAACTATGATGATCAAGTAATTAACCCAAATTGGGATAAACACTCTTACAATGGAAGGTTCTTCACCTAGAAAGATCATATGGCTTTCAACCTTTGGTCTACTACTTTCAAGCTCAAATTGCTTCATAGTGAAGGTAATTATAAGTAAATGACATCATTTCCAAGCCCTGAACTACCAAGATGAAGCAATTAACCCAAATGGAAAGAAGCATTATTAGAATTGGAAGCGTTCTCAAAATTGGAAGTTCTTCCCTTTGCTTCATCATATGAACCTCTATCACTTCTCTAATCTTTTGAAAGAGCTAATTGGATTATGGTGAAGGTAACTGAAGAAACATTAGAAGATTGGAAGCGCGTGAAATCCCATGATAAAGTAATTAACCCAAATTGGGATAAACACTCTTATAATGGAAGGTTCTTCACTAAGAAAGATCATATGGGTCTCAACCTTTGGTCTACTACTTTCCAAGCTCAAATTGCTTCAAAGTGAAGGTAATTAAAAGTAAATGGCATGATTTCCAAGCCCGTGAACTCCTCAGATCAAGCAATTAACCCAAATGGTAAGAAACATTATTAGAATTGGAAGCTCTACCCTTTGGTCATCTTATGACCCTCTACCACTTCTCTAATCTTTCTAAAGAGCTAATAAGATTAAGGCGAAGGTAATTGAAATAAAATTAGAAGATTGGATGCACGTGAACTCTCATGATCAAGGAATTAACCCTAATTAGGATAAACACTCTAATAATGGATGGTTCTTCACTTAGAAAGATCAAAAGCCTCTCAACCATTGGTCTACTACTTTCCATGCTTAGACTTCTTCAAAGAGAACGTAATTGTAAGTAAATGGCATCATTTCCAAGCCCGTGAACTCGTCAGATGAAGCAATGAAACAAAATGGTAAGAAGCATTCTCAGAATTGGAAGTTCTACCCTTTGATTCATCTTACAGCCCTTTACCACTTCTCTAATCTTTCTAAAGATCTAATAGGATTAAGGTGAAGGTAATTGAAAAAATAGAAGGTTGCAAGCACGTGAACTCCCATGATCAAGTAATTAACCTATATGGGGACAAACACTCTTATAATGGAAGGTTCTTCACTTAGAAAGATCATGTGGCTCTCAACCTTTGGTCTACCACTTTCCAAGCTCAAATTGCTTCAAAATGAAGATAATTAAAAGTAAATGGCATCATTTCCAAGCCCATGAACTCGTCAGATGAAGCAATGAAACAAAATGGTAAGAAGCATTCTCAGAATTGGAAGTTCTACCCTTTGATTCATCTTACAGCCCTTTACCACTTCTCTAATCTTTCTAAAGATCTAATAGGATTAAGGTGAAGGTAATTGAAAAAATAGAAGGTTGCAAGCATGTGAACTCCCATGATCAAGTAATTAACCTATATGGGGACAAACACTCTTATAATGGAAGGTTCTTCACTTAGAAAGATCATGTGGCTCTCAACCTTTGGTCTACCACTTTCCAAGATCAAATTGCTTCAAAATGAAGGTAATTAAAAGTAAATGGAATGATTTCCAAGCCTGTGAACTCCTCAGACCAAGCAATTAACCCAAATGTTAAGAAACATAATTAGAATTGGAAGTTCTACCCTTTAGATCATCTTATGACTCTCTACCACTTCTCTAATATTTCTAAAGAGCAAAAAGGATTAAGGTGAAGATAATTGAAAGAAAATTACAAGATTGTAAGCACATGAACTCCCATGATCAAGTAATTAACTCAAATCGGGATAAAATCTCTTATAATGGAAAATTCTTCACTTAGAAAGATCATATGGCTCTCAACCTTTGGTCTACTACTTTCCAAGCTCAAATTGCTTCAAAGTGAAGGTAATTATAAGTAAATGGCATGATTTCCAAGCCCGTGAACTCCCAAGATCAAGCAATTAACCCAAATGGTAAGAAACATTACCAGAATTGGAAATTCTTCCCTTTGCTTCATCTTATGACCCTCTACCACTTCTCTAATCTTTCTAAAGACCTAATAGGATTAAGGTGAAGGTAATTGAAAAAAATTACAAGATTCCTAGCACGTGAGCTCCCATGATCAAGTAATTAACCCAAATGAGCGTAAACATTCTTATAATGGAAGGTTCTGCACTTAGAAAGATCATATGGCTCTCAACCTTTGGTCCACTACTTCCCAAGCTCAAATTGCTTGAAAGTGAAGGTAATTATAAGTAACTGACATGATTTCCAAGCTTGTGAACTCCCAAGATCAAGCAACTAACCCAAATGGTAAGAAACATTATCAAAATTGGAAGTCCTCCCTTTGGTTCAACTTATGACCCTCTACCACTTCCCTAATCTTTCTAAAGATCAATGTGAAGGAAATTGATAGAAAATTAGAAGATTGCAGGCACGTGAAGGTAATTATAGGTAAATGGCATGATTTCCAAGCCTGTGAACTCCCAAGATCAAGCAATTAACCCAAATGGTAAGAAACATTATCAGAATTGAAAGTTCTTCCCTTTGGTTCATCTTATGACCCTCTATCGCTTCTCTAATCTTTCTAAAGAGCTAATAGGATTAAGGTGAAGGTAATTGAAAAAAATTAGAAGATTGCAGGCACGTGAACTCCCATGATCAAGTAATTAACCCAAATGAGCGTAAACACTCCTATAATGGAAGGTTCTGCACTTAGAAAGATCACATGGCTCTCAACCTTTGGTCCACTTCTTCCTAAGCTCAAACAGCTTGAAAGTGAAGGTAATTATAAAAAAATGACATGATTTCCAAGCCCGTGAACTCCTAAGATCAAGCAATTAACCCAAATGGTAAGAAACATTATCAGAATGGTTCATCTTATGACCCTCTACCACTTCCCTAATCTTTCAAAAGAGCTAATAGGATCAATGTGAAGGAAATTGATAGAAAATTAGAAGATTGCAAGGACGTGAACTCCCATGATCGGGATAAACTCTCTTATAATGGACGGTTCTTCACTTAGAAAGATCATATGGTTCTCAACCTTTGGTCTACTACTTTCCAAGCTCAAATAGATTCATGGTGAAGGTAATTATATTTAAAAGGCATGATTTCCAATCTTGTGAACTCCTCAGATCAAGCAATTCTCCCAAATGGTAAGAAGCATTCTCAGAATTGGAAGTTCTTCTCTTTGGTTCATGTTATGACTCTTTACCACTTGTTTAATCTTTCTAAAGAGCTAGTAGGATCAAAATGAAGGTAATTGAAAGAAAATTAGAAGATGGCAAGCAGGTGAACACCAATGATCAAGTAATTAACCCAAATTGGGATAAACACTCTTATAATGGAAGGTTCTTCACTTAGAAAGATCATAAGCCTCTCAATCTTTGGTCTACTACTTTCCAAGCTCAAATTGCTTCAAGTGAAGGTAATTATAAGTAAATAGCGTCATTTCCAAGCTCGTGAACTCCCAAGATCAAGCAATTAACCCAAATGGAAAGAAACATTATTGGAATTGGAAGTTCTTCCATTTGGTTCATCTTATGACCCTCTACCACTTCTCTAATATTTCTAAAGAGCTAATAGGATGAAGGTGAAGGTAATTGAAAGAAAATTACAAGATTGCAAGCACATGAACTCCCATGATCAAGTAATTATCCCAAATGGGGATAAACTCTCTTATAATGGAAGATTATTCACTTGGAAAGATCATATGGCACTCAACTTTTGCTCTAATACATTCCAAGATCAAATAGTTTCACAGTGAAGGTAATTATAAGTAAATGGCATGATTTCCAAGCCCCTGAACTCGTCAGATTAAGCAATTAAATCAAATGGAAAGAAGCATTCTCAGAATTGGTAGTTCTTCCCTTTGGTTCATCTTATGATGCTCTACCACTTCTCTAATCTTTCTAAAGAGCTAATAGGATTAAGGTGAAGGTAATTGAAAGAAAATTAGAAGATCGCAAGCATGTGAACTCCCATGATCAAGTAATTAACCCATATGGGGATAAACACTGTTATAATGGAAGGTTCTTTACTTACAAAGTTCATATTGGCTCTCAACTTTTGTTCTACTATTTTCCAAGCTCAAATAGCTTCAAAGTGAAGGTAATTATAAGTAAATGGCATGATTTCCAAGTCCGTGAACACCCAAGATCAAGCAATTAACCCAAATGGTTAGAAGCATTCTCAAAATTGGAAGTTCTTGCCATTGGTTCATCTTACGAACCTCTACCACTTCTCTAATCTTTCTAAAGTGCTAATAGGATCAAAGTAAAGGTAAATGAAATAAAATAAGATGATTGCAAGCACGTGACCTCCCATGATCATGTAATTGACCCATAAAGGGGATAAACACTCTTATAATAGATGGTTCTTCACTTAGAAAGGCCATATGGCTCCCAACCTTTGGTCTACTACTTTCCAAGCTCAAATAGCTTCAAAGTGAAGGTAATTATAATTAAATGGCATGATTTCCATGCTCGTGAACTCCCAAGAACAAGCAATTAACACAAATGGTAAGAAGCATTCTCAGAATTGGAAGTTCTTCCATTTGGTTCATCTTAAGACCCTCTACCACTTCTCTAATCTTTATAAGGAGCTAATAGGATCAAAGCGAAGGTAATTTAAAGAAAATTAGATAATTGCAAGCTCATGAACTCGCATGATCAAGTAATTAATCCAAATGTCCCCAAATACTCTTAGAATGGGACGTTCTTCACTTAGAAAAATCATATAGCGCTCAACTATTGCTATAATACATTCCAAGATCAAATAGCTTCAAAGTGAAGGTCATTATATGTAAATAGAATGATTTCCAAGCCCGTCAACTCCCAAGATCAGGTAATCAACACAAATTGTAAGAAACATTCTCAGAATTGGAAGTTCCTCCCATTGGTTCATCTTATGACCCTCTATCACTTCTCTAATCTTTCTACAGAGCTAAAAGGATTAAGGTGAAGGTAATTGAAGGAAAATTACAAGATTGTAGGCACGTGAACTCCCATGATCAAGTAATTAACCCAAATGGGTGTTAACACCCATATAATGGAAGGTTCTTCACTTAGAAAAATCATATAGCTATCAAACTTTGGTGCACTACTTTCCAAGCTCAAATAGCTTCAAAGTGAAGTTAACAATAAGTAAATGACATGATTTCCAAGCCCGTGAACTCCCAAGATCAAGCATTTGACCCAAATGGTAAGAAGCATTATTAGAATTGGAAGTTGTTCCCTTTGGTTCATCTTATGACCCTCTACCACTTCTATAATCTTTCTACAGAGCTTATAGGATTAAGGTGAAGGTAATCAAAAGAAAATTACAAGATTGCAAGCACATGAACTCCCATGATCAAGTAATTTTAACCCAAATGGGGATAAAAACTATTATAATGGAAGGTTCTTCACTTAGAAAGATCATATGGCTCTCAACCTTTGGTCCACTACTTTCCAAGCTCAAATAGCTTCAAAGTGAAGGTAATTATAAGTAAATGACATGATCTCCTAGTCCGTGAACTCCCAAGTTCAAGCAATTAACCCTAATGGTAAGAAGCATTACCAGAATTGGGGGTTCTTCCCTTTGGTTCATCTTCTGACCCTCCACACATCTCTAATCTTTCTAAAGAGCTAATAGGATTAAGGTGAAGGTATTCAAAAGAAAATTACAAGATTGCAAGCACGTGAACTCCCATGATCAAGTAATTAACCCAAATGGCTCTCAACCTTTGGTCCACTACTTTCCAAGCTCAAATAGCTTCAAAGTCAATGTAATTATAAGTAAATGACATGATTTCCAAGCTTGTGAACTGCCAAGTTAAAGCAATTAACCCAAATGGTAAGAAAAATTTTCAGAACTGGAAGTTCTTCCCATTGGTTCATCCTATGACCCTCTACCACTTCTCTAATCTTTCTACAGAGCTAATAGGATTAAGGTGAAGGTAATCAAAAGAAAATTACAAGATTGCAGGCACGTGAACTCCCATGATCAAGTAATTAACCAAAATGGGGATAAACACTCTTATAATGGAAGGTTCTTTACTTAGAAAGATCATATGGCTCTCAACCTTTGGTCTACCACTTTCCAAGTTCAAATAGCTTTAAAGTGAAGGTAATTATATGTAAATGACATGATTTCCAAGCCCGTGAACTCCCAAGATGAAGCAATTAACACAAATGGTGAGAAGCATTCTCAGAATTGGAAGTTTTTCCCTTTGGTCATTCTATGACCTTCTACCACTTCTCTAATCTTTCTAGAGAGCTACTAGGATTAAGATGAAGGAAATTGAAAGAAAATTACAAGATTGTAGGCACGTGAACGCCCATGATCAAGTAATTAACCCAAATGAGGATAAACACTCTTACAATGGAAGGTTCTTCACTTAGAAAGATCATAAGGCTCTCAACCATTGGTCCACCACTTTACAACCTCAAATAGCTTCAAAGTGAAGGTAATTATAAGTAAATGACATGATTTCTGAGCCCGTGAACTCCCAAGTTCAAGCAATTAACCCAATGGTAAGAAGCATTCTCATAATTGGAAGTTCTTCCCTTTGGCTCATCCTATGACCCATTACCACTTGTCTAATCTTTCTAAAGAGCTAAGAGGATTAAGGTGAAGGTAATTGAAAGAAAATTAGAAGATTGCAAGCACATGAACACCTAGGATCAAGTAATTATCCCAAATGGGGATAAACACCCTTATAATGGAAAGTACATCACTTAGAAAGATCATATGGCTCTCGGACTTTGGTCCACTACTTTCTAAGGTCAAATAGTTTCAAAGTGAAGGTAAATTATAAGTAAATGACATGATTTGCACGCCCGTGAACTGTGAAGTTCAAGCAATTAGCCCAAATAGTAAGAACCACTATCAGAATTGGAAGTTCTTCCCTTCAGTTCGTCTTATGATCCTCTAGCACTTATCTAATCTTTCTAATGAGCTAAGCAGATTAAGCTGAACATAATTGAAAGAAAATTAGAAGATTGCAGGCACGTGAACTCCCATGATCAAGTAATTAGCCCAAATGAGGATAAACACTTTTATAATGGAAAGTTCTGAACTTAGAAAGATCATATGGCTCTCAACCTTTGGTCTACTACTTCCCAACCTCAAATATCTTCAAAGTGAAGGAAATTATAAGTAGATGACAGGATTTCCAAGCTCGTGAACTGCCAAGATCAAGGAATTAACCCAAATAGTAAGAAGCAATATCAGAATTGGTAGTTTTTCCCTTCAGTTTGTCTTCTGACCCTCTACCACTTGTCTAATCTTTCTAAAGAGCTAAGCGGATTAAGGTGAAAGTAATTGAAAGAAAATTAGAAGATTGCAGGCACATGAACTCCCATGATCAAGTAATTAACCCAAATGAGCATAAACACTCTTATAATGGAAGGTTCTGTACTTAGAAAGATCATATGGCTCTCAACCTTTGGTCCATTACTTCCCAAGCTCAAATATCTTCAAAGTAAAGGTAATTATAAGTAAATGACACGATTCCCAAGCCCACGAACTCCCAAGATCAAGCAATTAAGCCAAATGATAAGAAGCATTCTTAGAATTGGAAGTTCTTCCCTTTGGTTCCTCTTATGACCCTGTATCACTTCTCTAATCTTTATAAAAAGCAAATAGGATTAAGGTGAAGGTAATTGAAAAAAAATTACAAGATTGCAAGCTCGTGAACTCCCATGATCAAGTCATTAACCCAAATGAGCATAAACACTCTTAAAATGGAAGGTTCTACCCTTAGAAAGATCATATGGCTTTCAACCTTTGGTCCACTACTTCCCAAGCTCAAATATCTTCAAAGTGAAGGTAATTATCAGTAAATCACATGATTTCAAGCCCATGAACTCCCAATATCAAGCAATTAAGCCAAATGGTAAGAAGCATTCTCAGAATTGGAAGTTCTTCCCTTTGGTTCATCTTATGACCCTCTACCACTTCTCTAATCTTTCTAGAGAGCTAAGAGGATTAAGGTGAAGGTAATTGAAAGAAAATTAGAAGATTGCAAGCATGTGAACTCCCATGATCAAGTAATTAACCCAAATTGGGATAAACAATCTTACAATGGAAGGTTATTCACTTAGAAAGATCATATGGCTCTCAACCATTGGTCAACTACTTTCCAAGCTCAAACTGCTTCAAAGTGAAGGTAATTAGAAGTAAATGGCATGATTTCCAAGCTCGTGAACTCCCAAGATCAAGCAATTAACTCAAATGGTATGAAACATTCTCAGAATTGGAATTTCTTCCCTTTGGTTCATCTCATGACCCTCTACCACTTCTCTAATCTTTTTAAAGAGCTAATAGGATTAAGGTGAAGGTAATTGAAAGAAAATTATAAGATTGGAAGCACGTGAACTCCCATGATGAAGTAATTAACCCATAAGGGGATAAACACTCATATAATGGAAGATTCTTCACTTAGAAAGATCATATGGCTCTCAACCTTTGGTCTACAACTTTACAAGCTCAAATTGCTTCAAAGTGAAGGTAATTATATGTAAATGCCATGATTTCTAAGTCCGTGAACTCCCAAGATCAAGCAATTAACCCAAATGGAAAGAAGCATTATCAGAATCGGTGGTTCTTCCATTTGGTTCATCTTATGACCCTCTACCACTTCCCTAATCATTTTAAAGAGCTAATAGGATCAAAGTGAAGGTAATTGATAGAAAATTAGAAGATTGCAAGCACGTGAACTCCCATGATCAAGTAATTAATCCAAATGAGCGTAATCACTCTTATAATGGAAGGTTCTGCACTTAGAAAGATCATATGGCTTTCAACCTTTGGTCCACTACTTCCCAAGCTCAAATATCTTCAAAGTGAAGGTAATTATAAGTAAATGACATGATTTCCAAGACCGTGAACTCCCAATATCAAGCATTTAAGCCAAATGGTAAGAAGCATTCTCAGAATTGGAAGTTCTTCCCTTTGGTTCTTCTTATGACCCTCTACCACTTCTCTAATATTTCTAGAGAGGTAAGAGGATTAAGGTGAAGGTAATTGAAAGAAAATTAGAAGATTGCAAGCACGTGAACTCCCATGATGAAGTAATTAACCCAAATTGGGATAAACACTCTTACAATGGAAGGTTCTCACTTAGAAAGATCATATGGCTCTCAACCTTTGGTCCATTACTTTCCAAAGCTAAAATAGCTTCAAACTGAAGGTAATTATAAGTAAATGCCATGATCTAGAATCCCGTGAACTCCTCTGATCAAGCAATTAACACAAATGGTAAGAAGCATTCCCAGAATTCGTAGTTCTTCCGTTTGGTTCATCTTATGACCCTCTACCACTTCTCTAATCTTTCTAAAGAGCTAATAGGCTTAAGGTGATGGTAATTGAAAGAAGATTGAAACCATGTGAACTCCCATGATCAAGTAATTAACCCATATGGGGATAAACACTCATATAATGGAAGATTCTTCACTTAGAAAGATCATATGGCTTTCAACCTTTGGTCTACAACTTTCCAAGCTCAAATAGCTTCAAAGTGAAGCTAATTATAAGTAAATCCCATGATTTCTAAGCCTGTGAACTCCTAAGATCAAGCAATTAACCCAAATGGAAAGAAGCATTATCAGAATCGGTGGTTCTTCCATTTGGTTCATCTTATGACCCTCTACCACTTCCCTAATCATTTTAAAGAGCTAATAGGATCAAAGTGAAGGTAATTGATAGAAAATTAGAAGATTGCAAGCACGTGAACTCCCATGATCAAGTAATTAATCCAAATGAGCGTAATCACTCTTATAATGGAAGGTTCTGCACTTAGAAAGATCATATGGCTTTCAACCTTTAGTCCACTACTTCCCAAGCTCAAATATCGTCAAAGTGAAGGCAATTATCAGTAAATGACATGATTTCCAAGCCCGTGAACTCCCAATATCAAGCATTTAAGCCAAATGGTAAGAAGCATTCTCAGAATTGGAAGTTCTTCCCTTTGGTTCTTCTTATGACCCTCTACCACTTCTCTAATCTTTCTAGAGAGGTAAGAGGATTAAGGTGAAGGTAATTGAAAGAAAATTAGAAGATTGCAAGCACATGAACTCTCATGATGAAGTAATTAACCCAAATTGGGATAAACACTATTACAATGGAAGGTTCTTCACTTAGAAAGATCATATGGCTCTCAACCTTTGGTCCATTACTTTCCAAGCTAAAATAGCTTCTAAGTGAAGGTAATTATAAGTAAATGCCATGATCTCGAATCCCGTGAACTCCTCTGATCAAGCAATTAACACAAATGGTAAGAAGCATTCCCAGAATTCGTAACTCTTCCGTTTGGTTCATCTTATGACCCTCTACCACTTCTCTAATCTTTCTAAAGAGCTAATAGGCTTAAGGTGAAGGTAATTGAAAGAAGATTGGAACCACGTGAACTCCCATGATCAAGTAATTAACCCATATGGGGATAAACACTCATATAATGGAAGATTCTTCACTTAGAAAGATCATATGGCTTTTAACCTTTGGTCTACAACTTTCCAAGCTCAAATAGCTTCAAAGTGAAGCTAATTATAAGTAAATTCCATGATTTCTAAGCCCGTGAACTCCCAAGATCAAGCAATTAACACAAATGGTAAGAAGCATTATCAGAATCGGTGGTTCTTCCCTTTGGTTCATCTTATGACCCTCTACCACTTCCCTAATCATTATAAAGAGCAAATAGGATCAAAGTGAAGGTCATTGATAGAAAATTAGAAGATTGCAAGCACGTGAACTCCCATGATCAAGCAATTAACCCAAATGAGCGTAAACACTCTTATAATGGAAGGTTCTACACTTAGAAAGATCATATGGCTTTCAGCATTTGGTCCACTACTTCCCAAACTCAAATATCTTCACAGTGAAGGTAATATAAGTAAATGACTTGATTTGCAAGCCCGCGAACTGTGAAGTTCAAGCAATTAGCCCAAATGGTAAGAAGCAATATCAGAATTGAAAGTTCTTCCCTTCGATTCGTCTTATGACCCTCTACCACTTGTCCAATCTTTCTAAAGAGCTACGAGAATTAAGGTGAAGGTAATTGAAAGAAAATTAGAAGATTGCAAGCATGTGAACTCCCATGATCATTAGCCCAAATGAGGATAAACACACTTATAATGGAAAGTTCTGTACTTAGAAAGATCATATGGCTCTCAAACTTTGGTCCACTACTTTCCAAGCTCAAATAGTTTCTAAGTGAAGGCAATTATAAATAAATGACATGATTTGCAAACCCGTGAACTGCGAAGTTCAAGCAATTAGCCCTAATGGTAACAAGCAATATTAGAATTGGAAGTTCTTCCCTTCGGTTCGTCTTATGACCCTCTACCACTTGTCTAATCTTTCTAAAGAGCTAAGAGGATTAAGGTGAAGGTAATTGAAAGAAAATTAGAAGATTGCAGGCACGTGAACTCCTATGATCAAGTAATTAACCCAAATGAGGATAAACACTCTTATAATGGAAAGTTCTGTACTTAGAAAGATCATATGTCTCTCAAACTTTGGTCCACTACTATCCAAGCTCAAATGACTTCAAAGTGAAGGTAATTATCAGTAAATGACATGATTTGCAAACCCGTGAACTGCGAAGTTCAAGCAATTAGCCCCAATGGTAAGAAGCAATATCAGAATTGGAAGTTCTTCCCTTCGGTTCGTCTTATGACCCTCTACCACTTGTCTAATCTTTCTAAAGAGCTAAGAGGATTAAGGTGAAGGTAATTGAAAGAAAATTAAAAGATTGCAGGCACGTGAACTCCTATGATCAAGTAATTAGCCCAAATGAGGATAAACACTCTTATAATGGAAAGTTCTGTACTTAGAAAGATCATATGTCTCTCAAACTTTGGTCCACTACTATCCAAGCTCAAATAGCTTCAAAGTGAAGGTAATTATGCATAAATGACATCATTTCCAAGCCCGTGAACTCCCAAGATCAAGCAATTATGCCAAATGGTAAGAAGCATTCCCAGAATTGGAAGTTCTTCCCTTTGGTTCATCTTATGACTCTCTACCACATCTCTAATCTTTCTAAATAGCCAATAGAATCAAAGTGAAGGTAATTGAAAGAAAATTACAAGATTGCATGCACGTGACCTCCCATGATCAAGTAATTAACCCAAATGAGGATAAAAACTCTCATAATGGAAGGTTCGGCACTTTGAAAGATCGTATGGCTCTCAACCATTGGTCCACTACTTTCCAAGCTCAAATAGCTTCAAAGTGAAGGTATTATAAGTAAATGACATCATTTCCAAGCCCGTGAACTCCCAAGATCAAGCAATTAACCCAAATGATAAGAAGCATTATCGAAATTGGAAGTTCTTACCTTTGGTTCATCTTATCACCCTCTACTATTTCACTAATCTTTCTAAAGAGCTAATAGGATTAAGATGAAGGTAATTGAAAGATAATTACAAGATTGCAAGCACGTGAACTCTGATGATCAAGTAATTAACCCAAATGGGCAGAAACACTCTTATAATGGAAGGTTCTTCACTTAGAAAGATCATATGGCTCTCAACCTTTGCTCTAATACATTCCAAGCTCAAATAGCTTCAAAGTGAAGGTAATTATAAGTAAATGACATGATTTCCAAGCCCATGAACTCCCAAGATGAAGCTATTAACCCAAATGGTAAAAAGCATTATCAGAATTGGAAGTTCTTACCTTTGGTTCATCTTATGACCCTCTACCACTTCCCTAATCTTTCTAAAGAGCTAAAAGGATTAAGGTGAAGGTAATTGATAGAAAATTAGAAGATTGCAAGCATGTGAACTCCCATGATCAAGTAATTAACCCAAATTGGTATAAACATTCTTATAATGGAAGGTTCTTCGCTTAGAAAGATCATATGGCTCTCAACCTTCCACTACTTTGCAAGCTCAAATAGCTTCAAAGCCCATGAACTCCCAAGATCAAGCAATTAACCCAAATGGTAAGAAGCATTCTTAGAATTGGTAGTTCTTCCCTTTGGTTCATCTTATGACCCTCTACCACTTCTCTAATCTTTCTATTTCACTAATAGGATTAAGGTGAAGGTAATTGAAACAAAATAAGAAGATTGCAAGCACGCGAACTCCCATGATCAAGTAATTAACCCAAATTTGGATAAACATTCTTATAATGGAAGGTTCTTCACTTAGAAAGATCAAAAGCCTCTCAACCTTTGGTTTTTCCCTTTCCCAGCTCAAATTGCTTCAAAGTGAAGGTAATTATAAGTAAATGCGTTGATTTCAAGGCCCGTGAACTCGTCAGATCAAGCAATTAAGCCAAATGGTAAGAAGCATTCTCAGAATTCGTAGTTCTTCCCTTTGGTTCATCTCATGACCTTCTACCACTTCCCCAACCGTTCTAAAGAGCTAATAGAATCAAAGTGAAGGTAATTGATAGAAAATAAGAAGATTGCAATCACGTTAACTCCCTTGATCATGTAATTAAATCAAATTAGGATAAACTTTCTTATTATGGAAGATTTTTCACTTAGAAAGATCTTATGGCTCTCAACCATTGGTCTACTACTTTCCACTCTCAAAAGCTTCAAAGTATTGGTAATTATAAGTAAATGCCCCGATTTCCAAACCCGTGAACTCCCAAGATCAAGCAATTAACCCAAATGGTAAGAAACATTATCAGAATTGGAAGTTCTTCCCTTTGGTTCATCTTATGACCCTCTACCACTTCTCTAACCTTTCTATAGAGCTAATAGGATTAAGGTGAAGGTAATCGAAAGAAAATTACAAGATTGCAGGCACGTGAACTCCCCTGATCAAGGAATTAACCTAAATGGGGATAAATACCCTTATAATGGAAGGTTCTTCACTTAGAAAGATCATATGGTTGTCAACCTTTGGTGCACTACTTTCCAAGCTCAAATAGTTTCAAAGTGAAGGTAATTATAAGTAAATGACATGATTTGCAAGCCTGTGAACTTCGAAGTTGAAGCAATTAACCCAAATGGTAAGAAGAATTATCAGAATTGGAAATTCTTCCCTTTGGTTCATCTTATGACCCTCTACCACTTCTGTAATCTTTCTAAAGAGCTAATAGGACAAAGGTCAAGGTAATTGAAAGAAAATTAGAAGATTGCAAGCACGTGAACTCCCATGAGCAAGTAATTAACCCAAATTGGGAGAAACACTCTTATAATAGATGGTTGTTCACCTAGAAAGATCATGTGGCTCTCAACCTTTGGTCTACTACTTTCCAAGCTCAAATAACTTCAAAGTGAAGGTAATTAGAAGTAAATGGCATGATTTCCAAGCTCGTGAACTCGTCATATCAAGCAATTAACCCAAATGGTAAGAAGCATTCTCAGAATTAGTAGTTCTTCCCTTTGGTTCATCTTATGACCCTCTACCAATTCTCTAAAATTTCAAAAGAGCAAATAGGAATAAGGTGATGGTAATTGAAAGAAAATTAGAAGATTGCAAGCTCGTGAACTCCCATGATCATGTAATTAACCCAAATTGGAATAAACTCTCTTATAATGGAAGATTCCTCACTTAGAAAGATCATATGGCTCTCAACCTTTGGTCTACTACTTTCCAAGCTCAAATAGCTTCAAAGTGAAGGTAATTTGAAGTAAATGGCATGATTTCCAAGCCTGTGAACTCGTCAGATCAAGCAATTAAACTAAATGGAAATAAGCATTCTCAGAATTGGTAGTTCTTCCCTTTCGTTCACCTTATGACTCTCAACCACTTCTCTAATCTTTCTAACAAGCTAATAGGATTAAGGTGAGGGTAATTGAAAGAAAATTAGAAGATTGCAAGCTCGTGAACTCCCATGATCAAGTAATTAACCCAAATTGGGATAAACTCTATTATAATGGTAGATTCTTCACTTATAAAGATCATATGGCTCTCAACCTTTGGTCTAGTACTTTCCAAGCTCAAATAGCTTCAAAGTGATTGTAATTATAAGTTAATGGCATGATTTCCAAGCACGTGAACTCGTCAGATCAAACAATTAAACCAAATGGAAAGAAGTATTCTCAAAATTGGTAGTTCTTCCCATTTGTTCATCTTATCACACTCTACCACTTCTCAAATCTTTCCCAAAGTGCTAATAGGATCAAAGTGAAGGTAATTGAAAGAAAATTAGAAGATTGCAAGTATGTGAACTCCCATGATCAAGTAATTAACCCAAATTGGGATAAACTCTCTTATAATGGAAGATTCTTCACTTAGAAAGATCATATGGCTCTCAAGCTTTGGTCTACTATTTTCCAAGCTCAAATAGCTTCAAAGTGAAGGCAATTATAAGCAAATGATGTGATTTCCAAGCCTGTGAACTCCCAAGATCAAGCAATTAACTCAAACGATAAGAAGCATTCACAGAATTCGAAATTCTTCCATTTGGTTAATCTTATGACCCTCTACCACTTCTCTAATATTTCTAAAGAGCTAATAGGATGAAGGTGAAGGTAATTGAAAGAAAATTAGAAGATTGCAAGCACGTGAACTCCCATGATCAAGTAATTAACCCAAATTGGGATAAACTCTCTTATAATGGAAGATTCTTCACTTAGCAAGATCATATGGCACTCAACTTTTGCTCTCATACAATCCAAGATCAAATAGTTTCATAGTGAAGGTAATTATAAGTAAATGGCATGATTTCCAAGCCCTGAACTCATCAAATCAAGCAATTAAACAAAATGGAAAGAAGCATTCTCAAAATTGGTAGTTCTTCCCTCTGGTTCATCTTATGATGCTCTACCACTTCTCTAATCTTTCTAAAGAGCTAATAGGATCAAAGTGAAGGTAATTGAAAGAAAATTAGAAGATTGCAAGCAGGTGAACTCCCATGATCAAGTAATTAACCTATATGGGATAAACATTGTTATAATGGAAGGTTCTTTATTTACAAAGTTCATATGGCTCTCAACCTTTGGTCTACTACTTTCAAAGCTCAAATAGCTTCAAAGTGAAGGTAATTATAAGTAAATGGCATGATTTTCAAGTCTGTGAACACCCAAGATCAAGCAATTAACCCAAATGGTAAGAATCATTCTCAGAATTAGAAGTTCTTCCCTTTAGTTCATCTTACGACCCTCTACCACTTCTCTAATCTTTCTAAAAAGCAAATAGGATTAAGGTGAAGGTAATTCAAAGAAAATTACAAGATTGCAAGCACTTGCACTCCCATGATCAAATAATTAACCCAAATGGAGATAAACACCCTTCTAATGTGCCACCCACTTAGGTGGCATTGCTGGTTCGCACTCTCTTCCTCTCGCAAAAGGTCGAGTCGAATCCCAGCTTAGTCATAGAGTGACTTAACTGGTTTCACGTGTGTGGTGGCTAGCACGTGTGGCCCCTAGGGTTTACTCCCCCGGTTGTCGGCGGGGTGTGGGGTTCCCTGGGTCACCAAAAAAAAAAACCCTCCTAATGTAAGGTTCTTCACTTAGAAAGACTATATGGCTCTCAACCTTTGGTCCACTATATTCCAAGCTCAAATAGCTTCAAAGTGAAGGTAATTATAAGTAAATGACATGATTTCCAGGCCCGTGAACAACCGAGTTCAAGCAATTAACCCAAATGGTAAGAAGCATTATCATAATTGGAAGTTCTTCCCTTTGGCTCATCCTATGACCCTCTACCAGTTCTATAATCTTTCTAAAGAGCTAATAGGATTAAGATTAAGGTAATTGAAAGGAAATTTGAAGATTGCAAGCATCTGAACTCCCATGATCAAGTAATTAGCCAAATGAGGATAAACACTCTTATAATGGAATGTTCTGCACTTAGAAAGATCATATGGCTCTCAACCTTTGGTCCACTACTTCCCAAGCTCAAATAGCTTCAAAGTGAAGGTAATTATAAGTAAATGACACGATTTCCAAGCCCGTGACCTCCCAAGATCAAGCAATTAAGTCAAATGGTAAGAAGCATTCTCATAGTTGGAAGTTCTTCCCTTTGGTTCCTCTTATGACCCTCTACCACTTCTCTAATCTTTCTAAAGAGCTAATAGGATTAAGGTGAAGGTAATTGTAAGAAAAATACAAGATTGCAAGCACGTGAACTCCCACGATGAAGCAATTCACCCAAATGGGGATAAACACTCTTATAATGGAAGGTTCTTCACTTAGAAAGATCATATGGCTGTTAACATTTGGTGCACTACTTTCAAAGCTCAAATAGTTTCAAAGTGAAGGTAATTTTAAGTAAAGGACGTGATTTGCAAGCCTGTGAACTGTGAAGTTCAAGCAATTAGCCCAAATGATAAGAAGCATTATTTGAATTGGAAATTCTTCCCTTTGGTTCCTCTTATGACTCTCTACCACTTCTCTAATCTTTCTAAAGTGCTAATAGGATTAAGGTGAACGTAATTGAAAGAAAATTAGAAGATTGCAAGCACGTGAACTCCCATGATCAAGTAATTAACCCATCTGACAATAAACACTCTTATAATGGAAGCTTCTTCACTTAAAAAGATCATATGGCTCTCAACCTTTGGTCCACTACTTTCCAAGCTCAAATAGCTTCAAAGTAAAGGAAATTATAAGTAAACGACATGATTTCCAAGCTTGTGAACAGCCAAGATCAAGCAATTAACCCAAATTGTAAGAAACATTATCAGAATTGGAAGTTCTTCCATTTGGTTAATCTTATGACCCTCTACCACTTCTCTAATATTTCTAAAGAGTTAATAGGATGAAGGTGAAGGTAATTGAAAGAAAATTAGAAGATTGCAAGCACGTGAACTCCCATGATCAAGTAATTAACCCAAATTGGGATAAACTCTCTTATAATAGAAGGTTTTTCACTTAGAAAGATCATATGGCTCTCTACCTTTGGTGTACTACTTTCCAAGCTCAAATAGCTTCATGGTGAAGGTAATTATATGTAAATGGCATGATTTCCAAGCCCGTGAACTCCTCAAATCAGGCAATTCTCCCAAAAGGTAAGAACCATTCTTAGAATTGGAAGTTCTTCTCTTTGGTTCATCTTATGACCCTCTACCACTTCCCTAATCTTTTTAAACAGGTAATAGGATCAAAATGAAGGTAATTGATAGAAAATTAGAAGATTGCAAGCACGTGAACTCCCATAATCAAGTAATTAATCCAAATTGGGGTAAACTATCTTATAATGGAAGATTCTTCACTTAGAAAGATCATATGACTATCAACCTTTGGTCTACTACTTTCCAAGCTCAAACAGCTTCATAGTGAAGGTAATTATAAGTAAATGGCATGATTTCCAAGCCCGTGAACTCCGAAGATCAAGCATTTAACCCAAATGGTAATAAGCATTCTCAAAATTGGTAGTTCTTCCGTTTGGTTCATCTTATGCCCCTCCACCACTTGTCTTACCGTTGTAACATTTCTAAAGAGCTAATAGGATTAAGATGAAGGTAATTGAAAGAAAATTAGAAGATTGCAAGCACATGAACTCCCATGATCAAGTAATTAACCCAAATTGGGATAAACACTATTATAATTGAAGGTTCTTCACTTAGAAAGATCATATGTTTCTCAACCTTTGGGGTACTACTTTCCACACTCAAAAAGCTTCAAAGTGATGGTAATTATAAGTAAATGGCATGATTTCCAAACTCGTGAACTCCCAAGAGCAAGCATTTAACCCAAATTGTAAGAAGTATTCTCAAAATTGGTAGTTATTCCCTTTGGTTCATCTTATGACCCTCTGCCACTTCTCTAATCTTTCTAAAGAGCTAATAAGATCAAAGTGCAAGTAATTGAAAGAAAATGAGAAGATTGCAAGCACGTGAACTCTCATGATCAAGTAATTAAGCAAAATTCGGATAAACACTCTTATAATGGAAGGTTCTTATTAGTAAATGCCATCATTTCAAAGCCCGTGATCTCCTCAGATCAAGAAATTAACCCAAATGCTAAGAAGCATTCTCAGAATTGGTATTGTTCCCTTTGGTTCATTTTATGACTCTCTACCACTTCTCTAATCTTTGTAACGAGCTAACAGAATTAAGGTGAAGGTAATTTAAACAAAATTAGACGATTGCAAGCACGTGAACTCTCACGATCAAGTAATTAACCCAAATTGGGATAAACTCTATTATAATGGTAGATTCTTCACTTATAAAGATCATATGGCCCTCAACCTTTGGTCTACAACTTTCCAAGCACAAATTGCTTCAAAGTGAAGATAATTATAAGTAAATGCCATGATTTCCAAGCCCATGAACTCCTCATATCAAGCAATTAACCCAAATGTTAAGAAGCATTCTCAGAATTGGTAGTTCTTCCCTTTGGTTCATCTTATGACCCTCTACCACTTCTCTAATTTTCTAAAGAGCTAATAGGATTAAGGTGAAGGTAATTGAAAGAAAATTAGAAGATTGTAAGGACGTGAACTGCCACGATCAAGTAACTAACCCAAATTGGGATAAACTCTATTATAATGGTGGATTCTTCACTTAGAAAGATCATATGGCTCTCAACCTTTGGTCTACTACTTTCCAAGCTCAAATAGCGTCAAGTGAAGGAAATTATAAGTAAATGGCATGATTTCCAAGCCCGTGAACTCCCAAGATCAAACCAATTAACCCAAAACGAAATAAGCATTCTCAAAATTGGTAGTTCTTCTGTTTGGTTCATCTTATGCCCTCTACCAATTGTCTTACCTTTCTAACATTTCTAAAGAGCTAATAGGATTAAGATGAAGGTAATTGAAAGAAAATTAGAAGATTGCAAGCACATGAACTCCCATGATCAAGTAATTAACCCAAATTGGGATAAACACAATTATAATTAAAGGTTCTTCACTTAGAAAGATCATATGTTTCTCAACCTTTGGGGTACTACTTTCCACGCTCGAAAAGCTTCAAAGTGATGGTAATTATAAGTAAATGGCATGATTTCCAAGCTTGTAACTCCCAAGAGCAAGCATTTAACCCAAATTTTAAGAAGTATTCTCAAAATTGGTAGTTATTCCCTTTGGTTCATCTTATGACCCTCTACCACTTCTCTAATCTTTCTAAAGAGCTAACAGGATCAAAGTGCAAGTAATTGAAAGAAAATGAGAAGATTGCAAGCACGTGAACTCCCATGATCAAGTAATTAACCCAAATTCGGATAAACACTCTTATAATGGAAGGTTCTTATTAGTAAATGCCATCATTTCAAAGCCCGTGATCTCCTCAGATCAAGAAATTAACCCAAATGCTAAGAAGCATTCTCAAAATTGGTAGTTCTTCCCTTTGGTTCATCTTATGACTCTCTACCACTTCTCTAATCTTTGTAACGAGCTAACATACTTAAGGTGAAGGTGATTTAAACAAAATTAGACGATTACAAGCATGTGAACTCGCATGATCAAGTAATTAACCCAAATTGGGATAAACTCTCTTATAATGGTAGATTCTTCACTTAGAAAGATTATATGGCCCTCAACCTTTGGTCTACTACTTTCTGAACACAGATAGCTTAAAAGTGAAGGTAATTATAAGTAAATTGCATGATTTCCAAGCCCATGAACTCGTCAGATCAAGCAATTAAACCAATTGGATAGAAGCATTCTCAGAATTGGTAGTTCTTCCCTTTGGTTCATCTTATGACTCTCTACCACTTCTCTAATCTTTCTAAAGAACTAATAGCATTGAGGTGTAGGTAATCAAAAGAAAAATAGAAGACTGCAAGCACGTGAACTGCCATGATCAAGTAATTAACCCAAATTGGGATAAACTCTCTTATAATGGAAGATTCTTCACTTAGCAAGATCATATGGCACTCAACTTTTGGTCTCATACAATCCAAGATCAAATAGTTTCATAGTGAAGGTAATTATAAGTAGATGGCATGATTTCCAAGCCCTAAACTCATCAGATCAAGCAATTAAACAAAATGGAAAGAAGCATTCTTAGAATTGGTAGTTCTTCCCTTTGGTTCATCTTATGACGCTCTACCACTTCTCTAATCTTTCTAAAGAGCTAATAGGATCAAAGTGAAGGTAATTGAAAGAAAATTAGAAGATTGCAAGCAGGTGAACTCCCATGATCAAGTAATTAACCTATATGGGGATAAACACTGTTATAATGGAAGGTTCTTTATTTACAAAGTTCATATGGCTCTCAACCTTTGGTCTACTACTTTCAAAGCTCAAATAGCTTCAAAGTGAAGGTAATTATAAGTAAATGGCATGATTTCCAAGCCTGTGAACACCCAAGATCAAGCAATTAACCCAAATGGTAAGAAGCATTCTCAGAATTAGAAGTTCTTCCCTTTAGTTCATCTTACAACCCTCTACCACTTCTCTAATCTTTCTAAAAAGCAAATAGGATTAAGGTGAAGGTAATTCAAAGAAAATTACAAGATTGCAAGCACTTGAACTCCAATGATTAAATAATTAACCCAAATGGGGATAAACACCCTTCTAATGTACCACCCACTTGGGTGGCATTGCTGTTTCGCGCTCTCTTCCTCTCGCAAAAGGTTGAGAGTTCGAATCCCAGCTTCGTCATAGAGTGACTTAACTGGTTTCACGTGTGTAGTGGCTTGCATGTGTGGCCCCCAGGGTTTACTCCCCCGGTTGTCGGCGGGGTGTGGGGTTCCCTGGGTCACCAAAAAAAAAAAAACCTTCTAATGTAAGGTTCTTCACTTAGAAAGACTATATGGCTCTCAACCTTTGGTCCACTATATTCCAAGCTCAAATAGCTTCAAAGTAAAGGTAATTATAAGTAAATGACATGATTTACAATCCCATGAACTGCCAAGTTCAAGCAATTAACCCAATTTGTAAGAAGCATTATCAGAATTGGAGGTTCTTCCCTTTGGTTCATCTTTTGACCCTTTACACATTTCTAATATTTCTAAAGAGCTAATAGGATTAAGGTGAAGGTAATCGAAATAAAATTATAAGATTGCAAGCACGTGAACTCCCATGATAAAGTAATTAACCCAAATGAGGATAAACACTCTTATAATGAAAGGATATGCACTTAGAAAGATCATATGGCTCTCAACCTTTGCTCTAATACATTCCGAGGTCAAATAGCTTCAAAGTGAAGGTAATTATAAGTAAATGACATGATTTCCAGGCATGTGCACTACCGAGTTCAAGCAATTAACCCAAATGGTAATAAGCATTATCATAATTGGAAGTTCTTCCCTTTGGCTCATCCTATCACCCTCTACAACTTCTCTAATCTTTCTAAAGAGCTAATAGGAATAAGATCAAGGTAATTGCAAGAAAATTAGAAGATTCCAGGCACATGAACTCCCAAGATCAAGCAATTAACCCAAATGGTAAGAAGCATTCTCAGAATTGCAAGTTCATCCTTTTGGTTCCTCTTATGACCCTCTACAACTTCTCTAATCTTTCTATAAAGCTAATTGGATTAAGGTGAAGGTAATTGAAAGAAAATTACAAGATTGCAAGCATGTGAACTCCCACGATAACGCAATTCACCCAAATGGGGATAAACACTTTTTTAATGGAAGATTCTTCATTTGGAAAGATCATAAGTCTCTCAATCATAGCTCTAATACATTCCAAGCTCAAATAGCTTCAAAGTGCAGGTAATTATAAGTAAATGACATAATTTCCAAGCTCGTGAACTCCCAAGATCACGCAATAAAGTCAAATGGTAAGAAGCATTCTCATAAATGGAAGTTTTTCCCTTTCGTTCCTCTTATGACCCTCTACCACTTCTCTAATCTTTCTAAAAAGCTAATAGGATTAAGGTGAAGGTAATTGAAAGATAATTACAAGAGTGGAAGCACGTGAACTCCCATGATCAAGGAATTAACCCTAATTGGGATAAACACTCTTATAATGGAAAGTTCTTCACTTAGAAAGATCAAAAGCCTCTCAACCTTTGGTCTACTACTTTCAATGCTCAAATTCCTTCAAAGTGAAGGTAATTGCAGGTAAATGGCATGATTTCCAAGCCCGTGAACTCGTCAGATGAAGCAATGAAACCAAATGGTAAGAAGCATTTTCAGAATTGGTAGTTCTTCCCTTTGGTTCATCTTATGACCCTCTACCATTTGTCTAATCTTTCTAAAGAGCTAATAGGATTAAGGTGAAGGTAATTGAAAGAAAATTACGATATTGCAAGCACGTGAACTCCCACGATAAAGTAATTCACCCAAATAGGGATAAATACTCTTATAATGGAAAGTTCTTCACTTAGAAAGATCATATGGCTCTCAACCTTTGCTCTAATACATTCCATGCTCAAATAGCTTCAAAGTGCAGGTAATTATAAGTAAATGACATGATTTCGAAGCCTGTGAATTGCCAAATTTGAGCAATTAGCACAAATGGTAAGAAGCATTATCATAATTGGAAGTTCTTCCCTTTGGTTCTTCTACAACTTCTCTAATCTTTCTATAAAGCTAATAGGATTAAGGTGAAGGTAATTGAAAGAAAATTACAAGGTTGCAAGCATGTGAACTCCCACGATAAAGTAATTCACCCAAATGGGGATAAACACTCTTATAATGGAAGGTTCTTCACTTAGAAAGATTATATGGCTCTCGACCTTTTCTCTAATACATTCCTAGCTCAAATTGCTTCAAAGTGCAGGTAATTATAAGTAAATGACAAGATTTCTATACCCGTGAACTCCCAAGATCAAGCAATTAACTTGCATGGGAAGAACCATTATCAGAATTGAAAGTTCTTTCCTTTGGTTCATCTTATGACCCTCTACCACTTCTCTAATCTTTCTAAACAACTTATAGGAATAAGGTGAAGGTAATTGAAAGAAAATTACAAGATTGCAAGCTCGTGAACTCCCATGATGAAGTAACTCACCCAAATGGGAATAAACACTCCTATAATGGAAGGTTGTTCACTTAGAAAGATCATATGACTCTCAACCTTTGGTCCAGTACTTCCCAAGCACAAATAGCTTCAAAGTGATGGTAATTATAAGTAAATGACATGATTTCCAAGCCCGTGAACTTCCAAGATCAAACCAATTAACCACAATGATAAGAAGCAATATCAGAATTGGATGTTCTTCCCTTTGGTTCATCTTATGACCCTCTACCACTTCTCTAGTCTTTGTAAAGAGTTAATATTATTAAGGTGAAGGTAATTGAAAGAAAATTACAATATTGCAAGCACGTGAACTCCCATGATCAAGTAATTAACCCCAATGGGGATTAACACTCTTTTAATGGAAGGTTCTTCACTTAGAAAGATCCTGTGGCTCTCAACCATTGGTTCACCAATTTTGCAAGCTCAAATAGCTTCAAAGTAAAGGTAATTCTAATTGACATGATTTCCAGGCTTGTGAACTACCAAGTTCAAGCAATTAACCCAAATGGTGAGAAGCATTATCAGAATTGGAAGTTCTTACCTTTGGTTCATCTTATGACCCTCTTCGATTTCCCTAATCTTTCTAAAGACCTATAGGATCAATGTGAAAGAAATTGGTAGAAAATGAGAAGATTGCAAGCACATGAACTCCCATGATTAAGTAATTAATCCAAATTGGGATACACTCTCCTATAATGGTAGATTGGTGCCTTAGAAAGATCATATGGCTCTCAACCAGTCTAGTACTTTGCAAGCTCAAATAGCTTCAAAGTGAATGTAATTATAAGTAAATGGCATGTTTTCCAAGCCTGTGAACTCCTCAAATCAAGCAATTAACTCAAATGGTGAGAAGCATTCTAAAAAATTGGTGGTTCTTCCCTTTGGTTCATCTTATGACCCTCTACCACTTCCCTAATCATTCTAAAGAGCTACTAGGATCAAAGTGTAGGTAATTGATAGAAAATTAGAAGATTGCAAGCATGTGAACTCCCATGATCAAGTAATTAACTCAAATGGGATAAACTCTCTTATAATGGAGTGTCCAAAACTTCCAAGCTCAAATAGCTTCAAAGTGAAGTTAATTATAAGTAAATGACATCATTTCCAAGCCCGTGTGCTCTCAAGATTAAATAATTAACCCAAATTGTAAGAAGCACTGTCAGAATTGGAAGTTCTTCCCTTTGGTTCCTCTTATGACTCTCTACCACTTCTCTAATCTTTCTAAAGAGCTAATAGGATTTAGGTCAAGGTAATTGAAAGATAATTACAAGATTGCAAGCACGTGAACTCCGATGATTAAGTAATTAACCCAAATGGGGATAAACACTCTTATAATGGAATGTCCAAAACTTTGAAACACCATATGGTTCTTAACCTTTGCTCTAATACATTCCAAGCTCAAATAGCTTCAAAGTGAAGTTAATTATCAGTAAATGACATCATTTCCAAGCCTGTGAACTCTCAAGATCAAGCAATTAGCCCAACTGGTAAGAAGCATTATCAGAATTGGTGGTTCCTCCCTTTGGTTCATCTTATGACCCTCTACCACTTCCCTAATCATTCTAAAGAGCTAATAGGATCAAAGTGAAGGCAATTGATAGAAAATTAGAAGATTGCAAGCATGTGAACTCCCATGATCAAGTAATTAACTCAAATGGGGATAAACTCTCTTATAATGGAATGTCCAAAACTTTGAAACACCATATGGTTCTTAACCTTTGCTCTGATACATTCCAAGCTCAAATAGCTTCAAAGTGAAGTTAATTATTAGTAAATGACATCATTTCCAAGACCATAAACTCTCAAGATCAAGCAATTAACCCAAATGGTAAGAAGCATTATCATAATTGGAAGTTCTTACCTGCGGCTCATCTTATGACCCTCTACCATTTCCCTAATCTTTCTAAAGACCTAATAGGATCAATGTGAAGAAAATTGGTAGAAAATGAGAAGATTGCAAGCATCTGAAATCCCATTATTAAGTAATTAATCCAAATTGGGATACACTCTCCTATAATAGTAGATTGTTGCCTTAGAAAGATCATATGGCTCTCAACCTTTGGTCTACTACTTTGCAAGCTCAAATAGCTCCAAAGTGAATGTAATTATAAGCAAATGGCATGTTTTCCAAGCATGTGAACTCCTTAGATCATGCAATTAACTCAAATGGTGAGAAGCATTCTCAAAATTGGTGGTTCTTCCCTTTGGTTCATCTTATGACCCTCTACCACTTCCCTAATCATTCTAAAGAGCTAATAGGATCAAAGTGAAGGTAATTGATAGAAAATTAGAAGATTGCAAGCATGTGAACTCCCATGATCAAGTAATTAACTCAAATGGGGATAAACTATCTTATAATGGAATGTCCAAAACTTTGAAACACCATATGGTTCTTAACCTTTACTCTAATACATTCTAAGCTCAACTAGCTTCAAAGTGAAGTTAATTATAAGTAAATGACATGATTTCCAAGCCCGTGTGCTCTCAAGATCAAGTAATTCACCCAAATGGTAAGAAGCATTATCAGAATTGAAAGTTCTTCCCTTTGGTTCCTCTTATGACTCTCTACCACTTCTCTAATCTTTCTAAAGAGCTAATAGGATTAAGGTAAAGGTAATTGAAAGATAATTACAAGATTGCAAGCACGTGAACTCTGATGATCAAGTAATTAACGCAAATGGGGATAAACACTCTTATAATGGAAGGTTCTTTACTTAGAAAGATCAAATGGCACTCAACCTTTGCTCTGATACATTCCAAGCTCAAATAGCTTCAAAGTGAAGTTAATTATAAGTAAATGACATCATTTCCAAGCCTGTGAACTCTCAAGATCAAGCAATTAGCCCAAATGGTAAGAAGCATTATCAGAATTGGTGGTTCTTCCCTTTGGTTCATCTTATGACTCTCTACCACTTCCCTAATCATTTTAAAGAGCTAATAGGATCAAAGTGAAGGTAATTGATAGAAAATTAGAAGATTGCAAGCATTTGAACTCCCATGATCAAGTAATTAACTCAAATGGGATAAACTCTCTTATAATGGAGTGTCCAAAACTTCCAAGCTCAAATAGCTTCAAAGTGAAGTTAATTATAAGTAAATGACATCATTTCCAAGCCCGTGTGCTCTCAAGATCAAGTAATTAACCCAAATGGTAAGAAGCATTATTAGAATTGGAAGTTCTTCCCTTTGGTTCCTCTTATGACTCTCTACCTGTTCTCTAATCTTTCTAAAGAGCTAATAGGATTTAAGTCAAGGTAATTGAAAGTTAATTACAAGATTGCAAGCACGTGAACTCCGATGATCAAGTAATTAACCCAAATGGGGATAAACACTCTTATAATGGAAGGTTCTTCACTTAGAAAGATCAAATAGCTCTCAACCTTTGCTCTAATACATTCCAAGCTCAAATAGCTTTAAAGTGAAGTTAATTATAAGTAAATGACATCATTTCCAAGCCCGTGAACTCTCAAGATCAAGCAATTAGCCCAACTGGTAAGAAGCACTATCAGAATTGGAAGTTCTTACCTTTGGTTCATCTTATAACCTTCTACCACTTCTCTAATATTTCTAAAGAGCTAATTGGATTAAGGTGAACGTAATTGAAAGATAATCACAAGACTGCAAGCACGTGAACGCCAATGATGAAGTAATTAACCCAAATTGGGATAAAGACTCTTATAATAGAAGGTTCTTCACTTAGAAAGATCATATGGGTCTCAACCTTTGCTCTAATACATTCCAAGCTCAAATAGCTTCAAAGTAAAGTTAGTTATAACTAAATGACATCATTTCCAAGCCTGTGTGCTCTCAAGATCAAGCAATTAACCCAGATGATAAAAAGCATTATCAGAATTGGAAGTTCTTCCCTTTGGTTCCTCTTATGACTCTCTACCACTTCTCTAATATTTCTAAAGAGCTAATTGGATTAAGGTGAACGTAATTGAAAGATAATCGCAAGATTGCAAGCACGTGAACGCTGATGATGAAGTAATTAACCCAAATGGGGATAAACACTCTTAAAATGGAAGGTTCTTCACTTAGAAAGATCAAATGGCTCTCAACCTTTGCTCTAATACATTCCAAGCTCAAATAGCTTCAAAGTGAAGTTAATTATAAGTAAATGACATGATTTCTAAGCCCGTGTGCTCTCAAGATCAAGTAATTAACCCAAACGGTAAAAAGCATTATGAGAATTGGAAGTTCTTCCCTTTGGTTCCTCTTATGACTCTCTACCACTTCTCTAATCTTTCTAAAGAGCTAATAGGATTTAGGTCAAGGTAATCGAAAGATAATTACAAGATCGATAATTACAAGATTGCAAGCACGTGAACTCCCGCAATAAAGTAATTCACCTAAATGCGGATAAATACTTTTATAATGGAAGGTTCTTCACTTAGAAAGATCATACGGCTCTCAACCTTTGCTCTAATACATTCCAAGCTCAAATAGCTTTAAAGTAAAGTTAGTTATAAGTAAATGACATGATTTCCAAGCCCATGAACTCTCAAGATCAAGCAATTAACCCAAATGGTAATAAGCATTATCAGAATTGGAAGTTCTTCCCTTTGGTTCATCTTATAACCCTCTACCACTTCTCTAATCTTTCTATAGAGCTAATAGGATTAAGGTGAAGGTAATTGAAAGATAATTACAAGATTGCAAGCACGTGAACTCCGACGATCAAGTAATTAACCCAAATTGGGATAAACTCTATTATAATGGTAGATTCTTCACTGAGAAAGATCATATGGCTCTCAATCTTTGGTTTAGTACTTTCCAAGCTCAAATTGCTTCAAACTAAAGGTAATTATATATAAATGACATGATTTTCAAGCCCGTGAACTCCCAGGATCAAATCAATTAACCAAAATGATAAGAAGCAATATCAGAATTGGAAGTTCCCTTTGGTTCATCTTATAACCCTTTACCACTTCTCTAATCTTTCTATAGAGCTAATAGGATTAAGGTGAAGGTAATTGAAAGAAAATTACAAGATTGCAAGCACGTGAACTCCCATGATCAAGTAATTAACCCAAATGGGGATAAACACTTTTATAATGGAAGGTTCTTCACTTAGAAAGATCCTATGGCTCTCAACCCTTGGTCCACCACTTTCCAAGCTCAAATATCTTCAAAGTGAAGGTAATAAGTGACATGATTTCCAAGCTCGTGAACTTCGAAGATCAAGCAATTAAGCCAAATGCTAAGAAGCAATCTTAGAAATGGAAGGTCGTCCCATTGGTTCTTCTTATGTTGTGAGTTCAGAATAAACAACAACAGAGTTAGTACAGAAGTTATCCATCCGTAATCTTTCAAACTTTTCTCGCAGGTTAACATCAGCAGCATCTAAAAAATCAAAATCCACTATCCTGTGGTGCACAACTCCTCGTTCCAGTAATTTGTTATATAATGTCTTGTGTTCTTTGGACCGGAACAACTTCCCAATTGTTAATTACCAAAAAAAAAAAACAACTTCCCAATTGTGTTCCTAACCATTGCAGCAACCCCCATCCTAACTTCAAAATTCCTGTAAATTCGTTCATCATCTTCTTTCTCTCCCCAAACATTATCCTTACTCCTACTTCCTTCACTAACCCGTTCTCTTCGTGCAGGCGATGGTTCAGTCATTTGAACAGCTTGAACCAGATGTAACTCATTTGCGTATCATTTTTGTCTCAAGTAAAAAACTTTTACTTCCTTAGTAGCTTTTCCTTGCACTAAACACTCATGCATTCTCATGACCGTATGAGGATTTTCAATAGGTGCAGGCAAAGTTAATCCAGACATACCTCTTTTAGAGACATTTCTTTGCTCAGATTATGTTGGGGTATTCCTCTGCCACTCCACATTTTCATTTGCATCCCTTTGAGCCGATGCATTTTGAGATTGCCCTTGGGAATCGTTAGAAGTTTGCGTCAAATTGAAATGAGTCTAGCCTCCTTCTACATTTCTTGGCCCTCTACTAGCAATCATGTTTGATCGTTTTCGAGGAGTTGGGGATGCAGATTGTGATATGGAAATGGAGGATCTCGAAGCCATGTTCGGAGAGGATGTGATTCAATTTTGAGAGAAAGTTTTGTTCTTTTAGGGTTTCTGAAACTGATTTCTCTTTTGTTTCGTGAAAAGGCTTGGTGTTTGGGGGTTATAAACTCTACCGAAGATGAAACAACATGACTTTTGACTAAAAATAGCAATTATTCAAAATTATTAAAAATTGGTAAAAATAGATGTAGATAACATATGCAAGTACTGAAATTATGCAAATCATTTATTTTACTAATAATAGCTTACCAATTATATAAAGAAATAACTTACCCGCCAAAAATATATTCCAAAAATGCTATCAATTTCTTCTAAGTGCATTGCAGAAGATTATCTATCCAGACGATTACTTCTTCTAGACTCTGTCTTGTTCTCATAGACTTTATGCAAAAGGATTAATAATGTTTAATCTACTACATATAAAGTCGAATGTACCTTTATCCAGCGGCTTTGTAAAGATGTCTGCTAGTTGATTTTTTGAATCAATAAATTCCACAAATATATCACCATTTTGCACATGATCTCTAATAAAATTATGCTTGATTTCAATGTGCTTTGCCCTGGAGTGTAGGATCAGGTTCTTTGTGAGATTTATGGCACTCGTACTATCACACCTTATTTCAGTACATGTTTCTTCCTTTCCATAGTCTTTCAATTGCTGTCTCATCCAAAGAATCTATGAAAAGCAACTTCCAAGAGCGACATATTCTGCTTCTGCTGTAGATAGAGCCACGGTGTTCTGCTTTTTAGAAAACCATGAAACTAGCATCTGGCCTAGGAGTTGGCATGTTCCTAATGTGCTCTTTCTGTCTACTTTGCATCCTGCTAGGTCAGCATCTGAGTAACCAAGAAGGGTAAAGTGTCTGTTCCCTTTGGATACCATAGACCCAAATGTGGATAAGTGACTATGTACTTTATTATCCGCTTGATAGCATAAAGATGTGATTCTCTAGGGTCAACCTAGAATCGAGCACACAAGCATACACTGTATAAAATATCTAGTCTTGATGCAGTAAGATAAAGAAGTGAACCAATCATGCTCCTATAGGTCTTTTGATAAACTTTCTTTCCTAATTCATCTTGGTCTAGTTTGATGGAGGTGGACATTGGAGTTTCTGTCCTCTTGCAATTCTCCATTCCAAACTTCTTGATCAAGTCTTTGGCATATTTTTCTTGATAGATGAAAGTTCCATGCTTTGATTGGTTGACCTGAAGTCCTAAGAAGAATGTAATGTAAGTTCTCCCATCATGCTCATCTCAAATTCTTCCTGCATAGACTTTGAAAAGTTCTTGCACAAACATTCATTAGAGGAACCAAAGATAATATCATCTACATAAATTTGTATTAGCATAATATCCTCACCTTCTTTCTTAATAAATAGAGTTGTATCAACCATACCTTTCTTAAAGTTGTTGTCTAGTAGAAACTTACTAGAATAATTATTAGCATTTTTAAGAATAAAGCAACGACAACCAAAAATGTGAAAATAAGAGACAATTGATTTTCTTTCTTTAAAAATTTCATAGGGAGTTTTCTCAAGAAGTGACATGATTTCCAAGCCCGTGAACTGCTAGGTTCAAGCAATTAACCCAAATGGTAAGAAGCATAATCAGAATTGGAACTTCTTCCCTTGGGTTCCTCTTATGACTCTCTACCACTTCTCTAATCTTTCTAAAGAGCTAATAGGATTAAGGTGAACATAATTGAAAGAAAATTAGAACCCAAATGAGGATAAACACTCCTATAATGAAAGGTTCTTCACTTAGAAAGATCATATGGGTCTCAACCTTTGCTCAAATACATTCCAAGCTCAAATAGCTTCAAAGTGCAGGTAAGTATAAGTAAGTGACATGATTTCCAAGCCCGTGAACTCCCAAGATCAAGCAATTAAGCCAAATGCTAATAAGCAATCTCAGAATTGGAAGGTCTTCCCTTTGGTTCTTCTTATGACCCTCTACCACTTCTCTAATCTTTCTAAAGAGCTAATAGGATTAAGGTAAACGTAATTGAAAGAAAACTAGAAGATTGCAAGCACATGAACTCCCATGATCAAGTAATTAACCCAAATGGGGATAAACACTTTGATAATGGAAGGTTCTTCACTTAGAAAGATCATATAGGCCTCAACCTTTGCTCTAATACATTCCAAGCTCAAATAGCTTCAAAGTGCGGGAAAGTATAAGTAAATGACATCATTTCCAAGCCCGTGAACTCCCAAGATCAAGCAATAAAGCCAAATGCTAAGAAGCAATCTCAGAATTGGAAGGTCTTCCCTTTGGTTCTTCTTATAACCCTCTACCACTTCTCTAATCTTTATAAAAGATCTAATAGGATTATGGTGAACATAATTGAAAGAAAACTAGAAGATTGTAGGCACGTCAACTCCCATGATCAAGTAATTAACCCAAATGGGGATAAACACTCTAATAATGGAAGGTTCTTCACTTTGAAAGATCATGTGGGTCTCAACCTTTGCTCTAATACATTCCAAGCTCAAATAGGTTCAAAGTGCAGGTAAGTATAAGTAAATGACATCATTTCCAAGCTTGTGAACTCCCAAGATCAAGCAATTAAGCCAAATGCTAAGAAGCAATCTCAGAATTGGAAGGTCTTCCCTTTGGTTCTTCTTATGACTCTCTACCACATCTCTAATCTTTCTAAATAGCTAATAGAATCAAAGTGAAGGTAATTGAAGGAAAATTACAAGATTGCATGCACGTGACCTCCCATGATCAAGTAATTAACCCAAATGAGGATAAACACTCTCATAATGGAAGGTTCTGCATGTAGAAAGATCATATGGCTCTCAACCATTGGTCCACTACTTTCCAAGCTTAAATAGCTTCAAAGTGAAGGTAATTATAAGTAAATGACATGATTTCCAAGCTCGTGAAACCCCAAGATCAAGCAATTAACCCAAATGGTAAGAAGCATTATCAAAATTGGAAGTTCTTTCCTTTGGTTCATCTTATGACCCTCTACCATTTCTCTAATCATTCTAAAGAGCTAATAGGATTAAGGTGAAGGTAATTGATAGAAAATTAGAAGATCATCCAATTAACCCGAATGGTAAGAAGCATTCTCAGAATTGGTGGTTCTTCCCTTTAGTTCATCTTATGACACTCTACCACTTCCCTAATCATTCTAAAAAGCTAATAGGATCAAAGTGAAGGTAATGGATAGAAAATTAGAAGATTGCAAGCACGTGAACTCCCATGATCAAGTAATTAACCCATATGGGGATAAACACTCTTATAATGGAAGATTCTTCACTTAGAAAGATCATATGGCTCTCAACCTTTGGTCTACTACTTTCCAAGCTCAAATAGCTTCAAAGTGATGGTAATTATAAGTAAATGGCATGATTTCTAAGCCCGAGAACTTCCAAGATCATTTAATTAACCCAAATGGTAAGAAGCATTCCTAGAATTGGTGGTTCTTCCCTTTGGTTCATCTTATGACCCTCTACCACTTCCCTAATCTTTTGAAAGAGCTAATAGGATCAAAGTGAAAGTAATAGATAGAAAACCAGAAGATTGCAAGCACGTGAACTCCTATAATCAAGTAATTAATCCAAATCGTGATAAACTCTTTTATAAAGAAGATTCTTCACTTAAAAAGATCAGATGGCTCTCAACCTTTGGTCTACTACTTTCCAAGCTCAAAATAGCTGCAAAGTGAAGGTAATTATAAGTAAATGGCATGATTTCCAAGCCCGTGAACTCCCTAGATCAAGCATTTAACCCAAATGGTAAGAAGCATTCTTAGAATTGGTAGTTCTTCCATTTGGTTCATCTTATGACCCTCTACCACTTCTCTAATCTTTCTAAAGAGCTAATAGGATTAATGTGAAGGTAATTGAAAGAAAATAAGAAGATTGCAAGCATGTGAACTCCCATGATCAAGTAATTGACCCAAATTGGGATAAACACTCTTATAATGGAAGGTTCTTCACTTAGAAAGATCAAAAGCCTCTCAACCTTTGGTTTTTTCCTTTCCCAGCTCAAATTGCTTCAAAGTGAAGGTAATTATACGTAAATGCCTTGATTTCAAGGCCCGTGAACTCCTCAGATCAAGCAATTAACCCAAATGGTCAGAAGCATTCTCAGAATTCGTAGTTCTTCCCTTTGGTTCATCTTATGACCCTCTACCACTTCTCTAATCTTTCTAAAGAGCTAATAGGATTAATGTGAAGGTAATTGAAAGAAAATAAGAAGATTGCAAGCATGTGAACTCCCATGATCAAGTAATTGACCCAAATTAACCTTTGGTCTACTACTTTCCAAGCTCAAATAGCTTAAAAGTGAAGGTAATTATAAGTAAATGGAATGATTTCCACGCCCGTGAACTCCCAAGATCAAGCAATTAACACAAATGGTAAGAAGCGTTCTCAGAATTGGTAGTTCTTCCCTTTGGTTCATCTTGTGACCCTCTATCACTTCTCTAATTTTTCTAAAGAGCTAATAGGATTAAGGTGGAGGTAATTGAAAGAAAATTAGAAGATTGCAAGCACATGAACTCCCACGATCAAGTAATTAACCCAAATTGGGATAAACTCTATTATAATGGTAGATTCTTCACTGAGAAAGATCATATGGCTCTCAATCTTTGGTTTAGTACTTTCCAAGCTCAAATTGCTTCAAAGTGAGGGTAATTATATGTAAACTCTATTATAATGGTAGATTCTTCTAATGCATGGTTCTTCACTTAGAGAAACCATATAGCTCTCAACCTGTGGTCCGCTATATTCCAAGCTCAAATAGCTTCAAAGTGAATGCAATTATAAGTAAATGGCGTGATTTCCAAGCCTGTGAACTGCCAAGTTCAAGCAATTAACCCAAACAATAAGAAGCATTATCAGAATTGGAGGTTCTTCTCTTTTGTTCATCTTCTGTCTCTCTACACATCTCTAATATTTCTGAAGAGCTAATAGGATTAAGGTGAAGGTAATTGAAATAAAATTACAAGATTGCAAGCACGTGAACTCCCATGATAAAGTAATTAACCCAAATGAGGATAAACACCCTAATAATGAAAGGATCTGCACTTAGAAAGATCATATGGCTCTTAAACTTTGCTCTAATACATTCCGAGGTCAAATAGCTTCAAAGTGAAGTTAATTATAAGTAAATGACATGATTTCTAAGCCCGTGAACTCCCAAGATCAAGCAAGTAACCCAAATGAGGATAAACACTCTTATAATGCAAGGTTCTGCACTTAGAAAGATCATATGGCCCTCAACCTTTGGTCCACTACTTTCCGAGCTCAAATATCTTCAAAATGGAGGAAATTATAAGTAAATGCCATGATTTCGAAGCCCGTGAACTTGTCTGATCAAACAATTAACCCAAATGGTAAGAAGCATTCCCAAAATTCGTAGTTCTTTCGTTTGGTTCAGCTTATGACCCTCTACAACTTCTCTAATCTTTCTAAAGAGCTAATAGGATTAAGGTGAAGGTAATTGAAAGAAAATTACAAGGTTGCAAGGACGGGAACTCCCATGATCAAGCCATTAGCCCAAATGAGGATAAACACTCTCTTATAATGGAAGGTTCTTCACTTAGAAAGATCATATGTCTCTCAACTTTGGTCCACTACTTTCCAAGCTCAAATAGCTTCAAAGTGAAGGTAATTATAAGTAAATGACATGATTTGCAATCCCGTGAACTGCGAAGTTCAAGCAATTAGCCCAAATGGTAAGAAGGAATATCGGAATTGGAAGTTCTTCCCTTCGGTTCATCTTATGACCCTCTACCACTTGTCTAATCTTTCTAATGAGCTAAGAGGATTAAGGTGAATATAATTGAAAGAAAATTAGAATATTGCAGGCACGTGAACTCACATGATCAAGTAATTAACCCATTTGAGGATAAACACTCTTATAATGGAAGGTTCCTCACTTAGAAAGATCATATGGCTCACAAGCTTTGCTCTAACACATTCCAAGCTCAAATAGCTTCAAAGTGTAGGTAATTATAGGTAAATGACAAGATTTCCAAGCCCGTGAACTTCCAAGATCAAGCAATTAACCCAAATGGTAAGAAGCATTTTCAGAATTGGAAGTTCTTCCCTTTGGTTCATCTTATGACCCTCTACCACTTCTCTAATCTCTCTAGAGAGCTAAGAGAATTAAGGTGAAGGTAATTGAAAGAAAATTAGAAGATTGCAAGCACGTGAACTCCCATGATCAAGTAATTAACCCAAATGGGGATAAACACCCTTATAATGGAAAGTTCATAACTTAGAAAGATCATATGGCTCTCAAACTTTGGTCCACTACTTTCCAAGCTCAAATAGTTTCAAAGTGAAGGTAATTATAAGTAAATGACATGATTTGCAAAATCGTGAACTGCGAAGTTCAAGCAATTAGCCCAAATGGTAAGAAGCAATATCAGAATTGGAAGTTCTTTCCTTTGGTTCGTCTTATGACCCTCTACCGCTTGTCTAATCTTTCTAAAGAGCTAAGAGGATTAAGGTGAAGGTAATTAAAAGAAAATTAGAAGATTGTAGGCACGTGAACTCCCATGATCAAGTAATTTGCCCAAATGAGGATAAACACTCTTATAGTTGAAGATTCTGTACTTAGAAAGATCATATGTCTCTAAACTTTGGTCAACTACTTTCCAAGCTTAAATAGCTTCAAAGTGAAGGTAATTATAAGTAGATGACATGATTTCCAAGTCCGTGAACTGCCAAGACCAAGCAATTAACCCAAATGGTAAGAAACATTATCAGAATTGGAAGTTCTTCCCTTTGGTTCATCTTATGACCATCTACCACTTCTCTGATCTTTCTAGAGAGCTAAGAGGATTAAGGTGAAGGTAATTGAAAGAAAATTAGAAGATTGCAAGCACGTGAACTCCCATGATCAAGTAATTAACCCAAATGGGGATAAACACCATTATAATGGAAAGTTCATCACTTAGAAAGATCATATGGCTCTCAAACTTTGGTCCACTACTTTCCCAGCTCAAATAGTTTCAAAGTGAAGGTAATTATAAGTAAATGACATGATTTGCAAGCTTGTGAACTTCGAAGTTCAAGCAATTAGCCTAAATGGTTAGAAGCAATATCAGAATTGGAAGTTCTTCCCTTCGGTTCGTCTTATGACCCTCCACCACTTGTCTAATCTTTCTAAAGAGTTAAGAGGATTAAGGTGAAAGTAATTGAAAGAAAATTAGAAGATTGCAGGCACGTGAACTCCCATGATCAAGTAATTAGCCCAAATGAGGATAAACACTCTTATAATGGAAGGTTCTGTACTTAGAAAGATCATATGTCTCTCAAGCTTTGCTCTAATACATTCCAAGCTCAAATAGCTTCAAAGTGAAGGTAATTATAAGTAAATGTCACGATTTCCAAGTGCGTGAACTCCCAAGATCAAGCAATTAACCAAAATGGTGAGAATCATTATCAAAATTGGAAGTTCTCCTCTTTGGTTCATCTTATGACCCTCTACCACTTCTCTAATCTTTCTAAATAGCTAATAGGAATAAGGTGAAGGGATTTGAAAGAAAATTAGAAGATTGCAAGCACGTGAACTCCCATGATCAAGTAATTAACCCATCTGAAGATAAACACTCTTATAATAGAAGGTTCTTCACTTAGAAAGATCACATGGCTCTCAACCTTTGGTCCACTACTTTCCAAGCTCAAATAGCTTAATAGTGAAGGTAAGTATAAGTAAATGACATAATTTCCAAGCCCGTGAACTGCCAAGTTCGAGCAATTAACCCAATTGGTAAGACGCATTATCAGAATTGGAAGTTCTTCCCTTTGGCTCATCTTATAAGCCTCTACAACTTGTCTAATCTTTCTAAAGAGCTAATAGGATTAAGGTGAAGGTAATTGAAAGAAAATTACAAGATTGAATGCACGTGAACTCCCATGATCAAGTAATTAACCCAAATGGGGACAAACACCCTTATAATGGAAGGTTATGCACTTTGAAAGATCATATGGCTCTCAACCTTTGGCCCACTACCTTCCAAAACGTTCTTAAAATGGCAATTCCTTCCCTTAGGATGATCTTACGGCCCTCAACCATCATACTAACCCTTCGCATGTCCTATTAGCACCAAAATGAAGACGCTCACGTACAAATTAGGTGATTTCCAAGCTCATGAACTCTGAAAATCAACCCGAATGGCGGGAAACCTTCTCAGAATGAGGAGGCTTTCTCTTAGACTGATCTTATGGCTCTCGGTCACCACCCTAATCTGTCCCAAGTACTAACAGCACCCGGATGGAGGTAATTGCAAATAAATTAGACGATTTGTGAGCATTAAGAGCATGGAGACCAAGCGGCTGAATCGAACGGTGGCAAATATTCTCGGAATGGGAAGTCCTTCACTTAGGATGGTCTCGTGGCACTCGGCCATTACTCTAATCTTTCCCAAGCACTAACAGCGCCCGAATGGAGATAACTACAAGCAAATTGGATGATTTACAAGCTCATGAGCCGTGGAGATCGAGCGGTTAACCCGGATGGCGACAAACGTTCTCAGAATGGGAAGTTCTTCACTCATAATGATCTTCTCGCTCCCAAGAGTCGCCCTAATCTTGCCAAAGCACTAACAGCGTCCAAATTACGAGCGAGTAAGAGGGTTTTCCTGGTTCTTGACTTCCAAGATCAGCCAATTGACCGAGAGCGCCGCAAATGTTCTTAGAATGGCAAGTTCTTCACCTAGAGTAACCTTATGAGTCTCGATCATTGCACTAACCCTTCGTGGGTGCCCATGGCATCGAAATGAAGATCACCGGGAGAAAGTTGGGTGACTCGCAAGCTCGCAAACTCCTAAGATGACGTGATTAACCCAGATGGCGACAAATATTCTTAGAATGGGAAGTTCTTCACTTAGGATGATCTTCTCGCTCCCAAGAGTCGCCCTAATCTTTCCGAAGCACTAATAGCGTCCAAATTACTAGCGAGTAAGAGGGTTTTCCTGATCCTTGACTTCCAAGATCAGCCAATTGACCGAGATTGCCGCAAACGTTCTTAGAATGGCAAGTTCTTCACCTAGAGTAACCTTATGAGTCTCGATCATTGCACTAACCCTTCGTGGGTGCCGATGGCATCGAAATGAAGGTCACCGGGAGAAAGTTGGGTGACTCGCAAGCTCACGGACTCCTAAGATGACATGATTAACCCAGATGGCGACAAATATTCTTAAAATGGGAAGTTCTTCCCATAGAATGATCCTGCGGCATCAAGCCATTACTCTAGTCCTTCCCAAGCGTTAGTGGCATCTATGTGAAGGTAATTACAAGTAAATTGGACGATTTGCCAACTCACGGACTCCAAAGATTGGGCAATTAACCCAAAACGTTCTTAGAATGGCAATTCCTTCCCTTAGGATGATCTTACAGCCCTCAACCATCGTACTAACCCTTCGCATGTCCTATTAGCACCAAAATGAAGACGCTCACATACAAATTAGGTGATTTCCAAGCTCATGAACCCTGAAAATCAACCCAAATGGCGGGAAATGTTCTCAGAATGAGGAGGCTTTCTCTTAGAATGATCTTATGGCTCTCGGTCACCACCCTAATCTATCCCAAGTACTAACAACTCCCGGATGGAGGTAATTGCAAATAAATTAGATGATTTGCAAGCACTAAGAGCATGGAGATCAAGTGGCTGAACCGAACGGTGGCAAATATTCTCGGAATGGGAAGTCATTCACTTAGGATGGTCTCATGGCACTTGACCACTGCTCTGATCTTTCCCAGGCACTAACAACACCCGAATGGAGCTAACTACAAGTAAATTGGATGATTTATAGGCTCATGAGCCGTGGAGATCGAGTGGTTAACCCGGATGGCAACAAACATTCTCAGAATGGGAAGTTCTTCACTTAGGATGATCTTCTTACTCCCAAGAGTCGCCCTAATCTTTCCGAAGCACTAATAGCATCCGAATTACGAGCGAGTAAGAGGGTTTTCCTAGTCCTTGACTTCCGAGATTCCCGCAAACGTTCTTAGAATGGCAAGTTCTTCACCTAGAGTAACCTTATGAGTCTCAATTAGAATGGAAAGTTCTTCACCCAGGACGATCTCAGAAGCCCCAACCGTTGCACTAATCTTTCTTGAGTGCTAACAGCATCAAAAGGAAGATGGTTGCAAGTAAATCAGATGATTTGCACACTCATGGACTTCTAAGATTAAGTAATTAACCCAAATGGCAACAGGTGCTCGTAGAATGGGAGGTTCTTCCCTTAGAATGATCTTATGGCATTGAACCATTACTTTAATCTTTCCCAAGTATCAATAGCGTCTAAATAAAGATGATTCTACGTAAATTAGATGATTTGCAAGCTCGTGAGCTCTGAAGATCAAGCAATTAACCCAAGTGGCGATGAATGTTCTTAGAACGGGAATTTCTTCTCTTAGAATGATCTTAATGGGCATTGAACCATCATACTAATCATTCCCAATTATCAATAGCATCCAAATGAAGATAATTATGAGTAAATTGGACGATTTCCAAGCTCGTTAGCTCTGAAAATCAAGCGATTAGCTCAAATGGCGAGAGACATTCTTAGAATGAGAAGCCTTTTCTCTTAGAACGATCTTGTGGCTCTCGATCATCACACCAATCTTTTCCAAGTACTAAATTGCATGGAAACGAATAAATTAGACGACTTGCAAGCTGGTGAGCTCCTAAGATCAAGCAATTGACCCATATGCCGACAAATACTCACGAAAGGGAAGTTCTTCCCTGAAAATGGTCTTGTGGCAACTCAACCATCAGTCCAATCTTTCCTAAGTGCTAATAGCATCCAAATGAAGATAATTATAAGTAAATCAGATGATTTACAAGCTCATGAGCTATGGAGGTCAAGCAATTAAACCAAATGGTGACAAACATTCCTAGAATGGGAAGTTCCTCACTTAGAATGACCTCCTCACTCTCAAGAGTTTGCTTTGATCTTTGCAAAGCACTAATGGGATCGATGAAGATAATTATAAGTAAGTTAGATTGTTTTCTAGATCGTTAACTTCCGGGATCAACCAACTAACCTAAATTGCAACGAACGTCCTCAGAATGGGGAGTTCTCCACCCAGGACAATCTCGGGAGCCCCAACCGTTGCACTAATCTTTCTTGAGTGCTAACAGCATCAAAATGAAGATGGTTGCAAGTAAATCAGATGATGTGCACCCTCGTGGACTCCTAAGATTAAATAATTAACCCAAATGGTAACAGGTGCTCGTAAAATGGGAGGTTCTTCCCTTAGAATGATCTTATGGCATTGAACCATTACTCTAATCTTTCCCAAGTATCAATAACGTCTAAATGAAGATGATTCTAAGTAAATTAGATGATTTGCAAGCTCGTGAGCTTCGAAGATCGAGCAATTAACCCAAGTGGCGACGAATGTTCTTAGAATGGGAATTTCTTCTCTTAGAATGATCTTAATGGCATCGAACCATCATACTAACCTTTCCCAAGTATCAGTAGCATCTAAATGAAGATGACTATGAGTAAATTGGACGATTTTTGAGCTCGTGAGCTCCGAAAATCAAGCGATTGGCCTAAATGGTGAGAGATATTCTTAGAATGAGAAGCCTTTTTCTCTTACAACGATATTGTGGCCCTCAATCGTCACACCAATCTTTTCCAAGTACTAAATAGCATGGAAGCAAAGAAATTAGATGACTCGCAGGCTGGTGAGCTCCTAAGATCAAGCAGTTGACCCAAATGCTAACAAATACTCATGAAAGGGAAGTTCTTCCTTGAAATGGTCTCATGGCAACTCAACCACCGGTCTTATCTTTCCCGACTTCTAATAGCATCCAAATAAAGATAATTATAAGTAAATCAGATGATTTACAAGCTCCTAAGCTATGGAGATCAAGCGATTAAACCAAATGGTGACAAACGTTCCTAGAATGGAAAGTTCCCCACTTAGAATTACCTCCTCGGCATCAGGAGTTTGCTCTGATATTTGCAAAGCACTAATAGGATCGATGAAGATAATTATAAGTAAGTTTGATGGTTTTCTGGATCATTAACTTCCGAGATTAACCAACTAACCTAAATTGCAATGAACGTCCTTAAAATGGGAAGTTCTTCACCCAGGACGATCTCGGGAGCCCCAACCGTTGCACTAATCTTTCTTGAGTGCTAACAGCATCAAAAGGAAGATGGTTGCAAGTAAATCAAATGATTTGCAAGCTCGTGGACTCCTAAGATTAAGTAATTAATCCAAATGGCAACGGATGCTCTTAGAATGGGAGATTCTTCCCTTAGAATGATCTTATGGCATTGAACCATTATTGTAATCTTTCCCAAGTATCAATAGTGTCTAAATGAAGATGATTCCAAGTAAATTAGATGATTTCCAAGCTTGAGAGCTCCGAAGATCAAGCAATTAACCCAAGTGGCGACGAATGTTCTTAGAACGGGAATTTCTTCTCTTAGAATGATCTTAATGGCATCGAACCATCATACTAATCTTTCCCAAGTATTAATAGCCTCTAAATGAAGATAACTATGAGTAAACTGGACAATCTCTGAGCTTGTGAGCTCTAAAAATCAAGCGATTAGCCCAAATGGGGAGAGACATTCTTAGAATGAGAAGCCTTTTTCTCTTAGAACAATCTTGTGGCCCTCGATCATCACACCAATCTTTTCCAAGTACTAAATAGCATGGAAACGAAGAAATTAGACGACTTGCAGGCTGATGAGCTCCTAAGATCAAGCAGCTGACCCAAATGCCAACAAATACTCATGAAAGGGAAGTTCTTCCTTGAAATGGTCTCGTGGAAACTCAACCACTAGTCTAATCTTTCCTGAGTACTAAAAGCATCCAAATGAAGATAATTATAAGTAAATTAGAAGATTTAGAAGCTCGTGAGCTATGGAGATCAAGCGATGAAACCAAATAGTGCCAAAGGTTCCTAGAATGGGAAGTTCCTCACTTAAAGTGACCTCCTCGCCCTCAAGAGTTTGGTCCGATCTTTGCAAAGCACTAATAGGATTGATGAAGATAATTATAAGTAAGTTAGATGATTTTCCATATCATTAACTTCCAGGATCAACCAACTAACCTAAATTGCAGCGAACGTCCTTAGAATGGAAAGTTCTTCACCTAGGACGATCTCGGGAGCCCCAACTATTGCACTAATCTTTCTTGAGTGCTAATAGCATCAAAAGGAAGATGGTTGCAAGTAAATCAGATGATTTGCACGCTCGTGGACTCCTAAAATTAAGTAATTAACCCAAATGGCAATGGGTGCTCTTAGAATGGGAGGTTCTTCCCTTAGAATGATCTTATGGCATTGACCCATTACTCTAATCTTTCCCAAGTATCAATAGCATCTAAATGAAGATGATTCTAAGTAAATTAGATGATTTGCAAGCTCGTGAGCTCCGAAGATCAAGCAATTAACCCAAGTGGCGATGAATGTTCTTAGAATGGGAATTTCTTCTCTTAGAGTGATCTTAATGGCATCGAACCATTATACTAATCATTCCCAAGTATCAATAGCATCTAAATGAAGATAACTATGAGTAAATTGGACGATTTCCGAGCTCATGAGCTCTAAAAATCAAGTGATTGGCCCAAATGGCGAGAGACATTCTTAGAATGAGAAGCCTTTTCTCTTAGAACGATCTTGTGGCTCTCAATCATCACACCAATCTTTTCCAAGTACTAAATAGCATGGAAACGAAGAAATTAGACGACTTGCAGGCTGATGAGCTCCTAAGATTAAACAATTGACCCAAATGCCGACAAATACTCATGAAAGGGAAGTTCTTCCTTGAAAATGGTCTCGTGGCAACTCAACCATTGGTCCAATCTTTCCCAAGTGCTAATAGCATCCAAATGAAGAGAATTATAAGTAAATGATTTACAAGCTCATGAGCTATAGAGATCAAGCGATTAAACCAAATGGTGACAAACGTTCCTAGAATGGGAAGTTCCTCACTTAGAATGACCTCCTCGCTCTCAAGAGTTTGCTCTGATCTTTGCAAAGCACTAATGGGATCGATGAAGATAATTATAAGTAAGTTAAATTCTTTTCTAGATCGTTAACTTCCGCGATCAACCAACTAACCTAAATTTCAACGAACGTCCTCAGAATGGGGAGTTCTCCACCCAAGACGATCTCGGGAGCCCCAACCGTTGCACTAATCTTTCTTGAGTGCTAACAGCATCAAAATGAAGATGGTTGCAAGTAAATCAGATGATTTGCAAGCTCGTGGACTTCTAAGATTAAGTAATTAACCCAAATGGCAACAGGTGCTCTTAGAATGGGAGGTTCTTCCCTTAGAATGATCCTATGGCATTGAGCCATTATTCTAATCTTTCCGAAGTATCAATAGTGTCTAAATGAAGATGATTCTAAGTGAATTAGATCATTTGCAAGCTCGCAAGCTCCAAAGATCAAGCAATTAACCCGAGTGGCGACGAATGTTCTTAGAATGGGAATTTCTTCTCTTAGAATGATCTTAATAGCATGGAACCGTTATGCTAATCTTTCCCAAATATCAATAGCATTGAAATGAAGATAACTATAAGTAAATGGGATGATTTCCGAGCTCGTGAGCTTTGAAAATCAAGCGATTGGCCCAAGTGGTGAGAAACATTCTCAAAATGAGAAGCTTTTTTTCTCTTAGAACGATCTTGTGGCTCTCGATCATCACACCAATCTTTTCCAAGTACTAAATAGCATAGAAACGAAGAAATTAGATGACTTGCAAGCTGGTGAGCTCCTAAGATGAAGCAGTCGACCCAAATGCCAACAAATACTCATGAAAGGGAAGTTCTTCCTTGAAATGGTCTCATGGCAACTCAACCATCGATCCAATTTTTCCTAAGTGCTAATAGCATCCAAATGCAGATAATTATAAGTAAATCTGATGATTTACATGCTCATGAGCTATGGAGATCAAGCGATTAAACCAAATGGTGACAAATGTTTCTAGAATGGGAAGTTTCTCACTTAGAATGACCTCCTCACTCTCGAGAATTGCTCTGATCTTTGCAAAGTAAGTTAGATAATTATAAGTAAGTTAGATGGTTTTCTAGATCATTAACTTTCGGGATCAACCAACTGACCTAAATTGCAATGAACGTCCTTAGAATGGGAAGTTCATCACCCAGGACGATCTCAGGGGCCCCAACCATTGCACTGATCTTTCTTGAGTACTGATAGTATCACAATGAAGATGGTTGCAAGTAAGTTAGAGTTTGCTATGATCTTTGCAAAGCACTAATGGGATCGATGAAGATAATTATAAGTAAGTTAAATTGTTTTCTAGATCGTTAACTTCCAAGATCAACCAACTAACCTAAATTGCAATGAACATCCTTAGAATGGGAAGTTCATCACCCAGGACGATCTCAGGGGCCCCAACTGTTGCACTGATCTTTCTTGAGTACTGATAGCATCACAATGAAGATGGTTGCAAGTAAATCAGATGATTTGCAAGCTCGTGGACTCCTAAGATTAAGTAATTAACCCAAAATGGCAACAGGTGCTCTTAGAATGGGAGGTTCTTCCCTTAGAATGATCCTATGGCATTGAACCATTACGCTAATCTTTCCCAAGTATCAATAGCTTCTAAATGAAGATGATTCTAAGTGAATTAGATCATTTGCAAGCTTGTGAGCTCCAAAGATCAAGCAATTAACCCGAGTGGCGACGAATGTTCTTAGAATGGGAATTTCTTCTCTTAGAATGATCTTAATATTATCGAACCATTATACTAATCTTTCCCAAGTATCAATAGCATCTAAATGAAGATAACTATAAGTAAATTGGATGATTTCTAAGCTCGTGAGCTCTGAAAATCAAGCTATTGGCCCAAATGATGAGAAACATTCTGAGAATGAGAAGTTTTCCTCTTAGAACAATCTTGTGGCTCTCGATCATCACACCAATCTTTTCCAAGTATTAATAGCATAGAAATGAAGAAATTAGACAACTTGGAGGCTGGTGAGCTCTTAAGATCAAGCAACAGACCCTAATGCCGACAAATACTCATGAAAGGGAAGTTCTTCCTTGAAATGGTCTCGTGGCAACTCAACCATCGGTCTAATCTTTCCTGAGTGCTAATAGCATCCAAATGAAGCTAAGTATAAGTAAATAAGATGATTTACAAGCTCATGAGCTATGAGATTAAGCGATTAAACCAAATGATGACAAATGTTCTTATAATGGGAAGTTCCTCACTTAGAATGACCTCCTCGCTCTCAAGAGTTGCTCTGATCTTTGCAAAGTACTAATAAGATCGATGAAGATAATTTGCTACATAAGCCCAGGACTGAGCAACTGATACTAATTTCCCAACTTGTTGTTGCAGCAAGTCTGGTCTTTGCTCAATTGAGGAAGGGTGCTGACTTCGACTTGGCCCAGCAGCTCCATCTCCAAGTGTGGACGGTGCAACTCCTCCTTTAGTGTTCTGCCTCCCAGCTGCAAAAAATAGGGCAGCACCCTTCCCGTTCACTCCAGGTCACGGGATGGATTTCGAGCCACTAGCGGTCTACTGCGACTTCGATTTCTACCTCCACCCATAGCAAGGTGAGTTTTGAGGGCCACTAAAGCCCTCTCAATGGTTCGGACAGGGATAGCAGAGTTTCCAGTGAGCTCCATGGAAACTAAAATCGCTCAAACCCTAACATCGTAGACCAGGAAATGCATGTGGTTCCGGTCCTCGTTTGTTTTCTTCTTAGTCTTTTATTATAAGTCCCATTTTTCTCATTCTTTACTTCTCTCTCTTAATTATGATCATAGTTCGAGCCTCGGTAGTATTTGTAAAAAAAATAGAAAGAAAAGAGAATGCTCCATGGTTTGTCTCTATCACTTGTCATCTAGGCCACGTTGCGCTCATCGATTTTTTGTTGGAACCAAAAAAGAATGGCTAACTCTGGAAAATTGGAATGAGGCGCAAGCTGGAGGGAGAAATTGTTCTTAGAATGCTTTCTAATAACTTCTATTACAACACTCGCCCTCATGTTCTATATAATAGTAGAACATTTACAATACAAAAGACAAATATCTCACACAATTGAAATACACACCAAATGAGCCATGACGTTCTCGAGCACTTCTTCTAACAACGTTAAATGAAGCAACCAAAAAGTCAACAGATGATAGATGTAGGCACCGAATTCGGATTCTCCGTGGTGGTTGGCTGACGGTCGCGTTGCAATGCAACGTGATGATACTTCTTTGCATCAATATAGTCAAGTCTATAAAAACTTCAGAGTCCAAGTTCTATTTGGTCCCCATTGTCTTGTGGGATGACTTTATATCAGAAGTACCATCAGATGGTTATCAGAATCAACGAATTATGGGGTGAAGGTTTTCTGTTTTTTGTACTTACCAAGAGGCCGAAATTGAAGCCGGCGACAGCGTTGATGGCGACGGACATGGCAGCAAGCTCAACCTCCCCAAGGTGCCCTGCAAACACCTGCATGATGATGTTCATGGTGTATGCAGCCACACGGTTAAAGATGGCAGGGTCGACGATATGCCACAGCTTCCTCGTCTCAGCCCATGCTCTCACGCTCAGGTGGCTCATACCTTCGTCTTCGTGATCCCTGTGGTTGCAGTCGCCATCCACCACAGATTCTTGCGGCAGAGGACAAGAACTTACCAGAGCATGAAACGATGAAGGATTTGTAGAGCAGCTTGGTCTACCTATCCTTCAAGAATCAGCGTCAAGCGAGGCCTGGAAATGCCCGCACGAAGCCAAGCCAAAGCCAAAGCCAAAGCTACAGTGAGTCGGGATTTCAGAAGAGAGAGGATGATGAACAGTGGAACTCTGGTTTTGATGTTTGCTTTTTAGAAAATTTTCATGTCGCAGATCCCGTTCCTGGCTGCAGATGCCAGAAAGATGCCCTAGCCGATCTGATCGGTCAGTTCCTGTGACAACAGTTAGGTACATATTTGTCATTCCCATACTTGATCGGATAAGCATGTTTTATCAAACTAAAGCATTAGGTTGTCTGTTGGCAAGTATCAGCTGCGTGTTTCCTCATTTTTAGGTTATGTCTTGCAATTAAGAAAAGCCAGTCGGTCGAAAAATTATTTTCTGAATCAACATGAACAGTAACATTCTGAAAATGAATTCTTGAAGTATATAATGCTCCTTATGCAGAGGCAATTTGAATGTGCATACCGGTTTAGAGTTGTTCCGGTTAAAAGCTATGACATCAGCTAAGGATCGCATTGGAGACACCACGAGGTCCTTCAAGTAAGCATTCAGATATATTTTGAACTCAGCTAGTATGGCCGTTGCTTCGCCACTCGAGGTGGAGCTCAAGATGATGTCAATGTTGTTTATCTTCAGATTGTCCACCAAAACTGCTCCTGCTTGCAGAGTCAAAAAAGTTTCAAGTCATCATCCATGAACTACAAATGATCCAGCATTCAGTTCAAATCTATTTCTAGCTCATAAAACTATACTGGTGATTATTGTTACCGTAATGTTTGAAAATGATTCTGCAAAGCCAGAGCTTTTCCAGGCTTACAGGTGAAATCAAAGAAGGGACCCCCCACTATCCCCAGCCTTTTTCGCTGGAGTCCGTGAGCTGTGAGAAACTGTCTATATCCTCCTCGAGGAATATATTTTGACGCTTCTCTCGCTGCTCCATCATTGTAGTCATAACCCACGATAGCAGCAAGAAAGTATACAGCATTGGAAACAGTCCAGCGCGGAGGCCTGTTGCATCAAAAATTTTAGCAGTGCTTTGTGAGAACATGTAATGCAGATGATACGTTTTTGGCGGAACGTCAAACATATGTAGGTGACAAGATCAGATGACCATCTGCAATAAGTTGTCAACTATGTAATGAAAAAAAATGCAATATTTTTATTATTTGAGCTGTGGACTGTCTCTGACAAGCTTTATTAACTTGATTATGCTGCCACTTAAAAAGAAATTGCACAATCGACGTACCCGATGGTGTTTTGTCTGGGAGTGATAGGAACAACCCCAGCTCGGCTCGTGAGGCCAAAAGTTGGCTTGATGCCTACTACTGAATTAACGATAGTAGGGCATAAGATTGATCTGTCAGCCTCGGTTCCTAGTGACACTGCCGCCGTATTAGCCACCACCGAAATTGCCAATCCACTACTTGATCTGCAAGGATCCGCTGAAAGAACATACAGGTTCTGCACGCCATCCCAAAACGCTTGTGACTTTTGTAAAAGCTCGGGTAACTTCAGAACTGATCACTAGCTAATGGTTGCTTTGCAACTAAAGAGGTGACATTATGGTGAAGCAATGGCCAGATAGATCCATTGCTAGCGGTATGCATAGAATCGTTTGAGCTTTCTGGGCATCGTTCACTTTGGTTTTTGACACAAGACAATCTTAATCATCACATTACATGAAAGACTCAGAATTTCCTCCTTTAGAGCTTCTCAGACTCAAATTTGTTGCTTGCCTTTATCCTATTGTTGTTACATTTAAGTTTTGCTACTAGTCCATTAAGATTTCATCGCATAATTTGACAAAGTTCTTCATCAAGCTTCTTCATTTTTCTATTCTATCATATAAAGCATATATAACCTTTTCCCTTCATAGAGCTAGTAAGATGGTAACTTGACCTTTCCCTGACCACCTCCGGCACTCCAACCATTTGGTGCAGTCAAAGACCTGAAGTTTGCCCACTCGCTGGAGCTAGCCTTCCCCAATGTAGCGGCACCAGCACTCCTCAAGCAAGCCACCACTCCTGCATCCTGTGCCACGGCAGAGCCAAGCAGCGCAAATGAGCTGGCCATGGTATTCAGCTCGTCTTTCATCCCGATGTTATCCTGATAGGAATCCCATGCAGGACGGGCAGTGAGCCAGATGGCTCGGCCTTGCGTTCCCAGTGAGCCTTATCAGCCCGAAACAACATTTACGGGTTCACTTCGACGACTCCTCTCAGGACCGGGTTGAGCCGACAGATCTCACTGAGACAGAACTCAGTGTGTTGCCTGGAGGTGAGTTGGTTCTGCTTGAAAGCTTGTTGGATTTCACTTATGCTTGCTTCTCTGATTGATTGCACAGAGACCATAAGGATTGTGCCAAATGATGACTAGAAAAGGAAAAAAGGAAGGAATGACAATAGAGGTGGATTCATTTTTGGGTGTTTTGAACTTGGAAATGTGTTCGAGGGTTGAATGTCAGAGTTGAAATGATCATTGAGATTGAGCGATTTAACTGACTTCAGTTCCACTAGATGTCATTAGACGTTACAGAAAGAATTGTTTTATTTATTTATTTATATTGTTTTATAATTGAGAGCCATGAGCGTAAACTTAACTATCTAAAGGTTGGTAAACATCTTGCAAATCTCATGAACCAATTAAACCCATGCACCTTTGCCTGTGCAAGTAAAGCATAGGCATTGTTTAATATCTGATGTTAGGTTTGCAATTAGCAAGGATCTTCCAACGACGGATGAGAGGCAAGCTTAGGATGTGTGTGATAACCATTTTATTTCTCCGTTCTTCTATTTTTCTATTCCTTGAAACAAATTTGGAACAAAAATTCATTTTATAAAGCAATTTTTTTTCTATTTACAGGACAAATTTTTAGCCTGAAAATGGGTTTGGACAAAAAATGAAAAGTAGAAATTTCTACTTATCTATTTCTTGAATAGAAATTGAAAATAAAACTTTTGTCATCGCCCACTCTTGTAGAAACCCCCCCCCCCTATGCCCACCCCCTATCCGTCTATGTATGATTTCCACATTGGTGCTTTCAATTCAATTGATTAAGGATGTTTTGTCTTATGAAAGAATGGAGCACAATGAATGGGAAAAAAAAAAGTATGGGAGGGAGATATTTAAGAAGGTCTAGTAAACGAATTTGTGTTTCGAAAGCATAAATTTTATATCATTATCAAATGTATATTTATACTCAAAAACTCATTTAGGGAATAGAAATAGAAAAATATGGCCATAAATCTTTTCCCAAAAAAAAAATAGAATGATTGTCATTCACATCTTTAGATGCTGCCTAATTTATTAAAATAAACTAATGAGACAGGACAAAGGATTGCAATCTTAGACTGTAACATGCCAATACCAGGCTTTTCTATATTGATATTATTTTCTAACTACGATGCAAGCAGAATAGAGAAGCGCACAAGGTTAAGTAACAGTGCAATTGTTGCTCTTGTAGTCCATTACCTATGTGTTGGCCATCTCAACAAAATGAACAACCGATTTTGCTTATCATAAGCATGAAGTAATGACAACCTCTTGCGAATCAATAGTGCATTGCTATTATATTATACTCTACGACTACGTTGCCGGTGGTGGCATTAAACCGATGGGTCCTTGCCATGGCGGCTCCATGTGCGAGCTGGAAAACCCCCAACCCGCCGATGATCGGCATCTCGTTGTAAGTTTCTGGGGGCCGCATTTCAGCCCAAGATGCTCAGAGTGCTCCATTGTGCTTCTTATTGGTGAAGACGAAGTTCATGTTCATGAGCAGGCCTAGAGATTCCAGCCCAGCAGCTGCGTACAGCCCCTGGGCTCGACCCATGGGCCTTGAAGACGGTGCAGGTCCTTCTGTCAGCGGGCCGTCAAACACGTTCACGCGGCGAAGAAGGTGGTGGATTGGTTCGTGAATGGCGCTTGAGCGACCAGGACCGAAGTGGGGTTCTTTCCCGAAATGGTGTCGTGAAAATAGTAACGGAGCCGGGTCAGCTGAGGCTTCGCTTGGTGGAGCTTCTCGTACCATGACTCGATCGTTTTCGGGTCATCAGTCATCAGCCCTGCTCCTAGCGAAGGGCTTGGCTGCGTGTACAGAACAAAAGAGAAGAACGAGTGCAATCTTCCCCATTGCTACTGATGAATTCTTTGGCTCTAGTTGACAGGGAAAAGAAGACTTATTGGATGGGATTTTATGAATTGAAGTGCATATGCTAGCGCTTAAAGTCAGCAGATAATCCCTCCCCCCTCTCTCCATCTCTGAACCTTTCTTCATCTCTTCCACTTTCGGAGGGGAGGAATTTGACCTAAATCTCTCCATCTCCTCCTAGTGTTAGGGAAATCCCTTATGATGTTTTGAAAATGATAAAATAAATCAAAAGCTACTAACGTGTTTATTGATTAAGTAACTTGGTGAAAGACGCACAAACCACTATGCAGATAATGGAACGCTTCTGAGTCTTCTGCATGGAGCAGAAGATGTTTCTGAGTCTGCTTGTACCAAATGGAAAACTCGAGGAGACGCAGATCTCTGAGTCTATGTGTATCAGACGGAGAACACAAGCAAACGCAGAACTTTAGTCTGGCAGACCGAGAACAAACTTACAGGATCATATCACCAATGGTTAAAATTTTCACTTACTATATTTATGTTGATTTTGTTATATCAAATCGATCAACAAGATCAATCATGAAGACAACTTCCAAAAAAGGATGGAACACTTATGGAAGCTCAAATTCTGATTGTATGGGCAAACAGAATCCAAGGGAATCCAATCTACCTTCAAACGGTCAAAAAGACTTACCTTATGAAATCTATCCAAGTAAGGAAAGAGAAGACTAATCTCTCAAGGAAAGAGCCAACGGTCAAGTGTGGCTTTGAGAGTATATAAGGAGAGGATGAGACCAAAAAGATAGGATTAACATATTCCAAAGCTCGATTATGTTCTTCATTAGTTGTCTGAAAAAGTGTGAAATTGAGTGATCCTAATGCATTCCCAAAAAGAGTGACTTTGTGAGACATATCATCACCAGGTGCTAACACTCAAGAGTGTGTAATCACATTTAATCACATAGTAAAATCCAGCATATTGGCTGATCGCTTGGAGAGTGGACGTAAGCTTGTCAAAAGCCGAACCACTATGAACAGTGTTTGCAATCTTCTCTACTCTTTTTATTTAATTTATGTTTGTATATTGCAAAAAGTTCTATATACTTGCGCATAAAATCCCTCCACACCTATTCACTCCCCTCTATATATTAATACTAGCAATATCAATTGGTATCAGAGTCATGTGCTCAGTGTTTTGAAGTATTTATTACTTCAGAGTTAAAGATTCTCGAATGGCTAGTATTCTTGCACCAGGTCTAATTGAGGGATAGAGCAATACTTAGCCACCATACTTTGATGGAAAAGAGTACAATATATGGAAGAACAAAATGAAGACTTTTCTCAGATCAAAGGATCCACTAGAATGGGACATAGTCAAGAAAGTCCCAATGCTGAAGCTGGAAAAACCTCAAAGAAAGATGATGGGAAAGCAACAGAAACGTCAACTACCATCTCACAAGAAGAATTGACAAAGAGACAAGCTTTAGACGCTAAGGCTATCTACTCTCTTTACTGTGCTTTATCCCCTAATGAATATAATCGAATCTCTTCTTGTAAAACAGTGAAAAAAGTATGAGATAGGCTACACATTACCTACAAAAGGACTAATCGTATGAAAGAGACTAAAATAAATATTTTACTTGGTCAATATGAATCCTTCAAAATGAAATAGGGGAAGTCCATAGGAGATAAGTTCAGCAGATTTACAAAAATTATAAATAGACTTGCATATCAAAGACAACCTATCGTAGGACCAATAAAAGTCAATAAGCTTTTAAGAGGTCTATCAAAAGATTGGAACAATGTGAAGACCTCCATACGACAAATTCTGCAAATCTCACCTCTGACAGTTGATGAGCTTGTTGGTACCCTACAATCCTATGAAGTAGAACAAATGAACGAGGAAGTCGAGTCTAGAGGTAAGAAATCCATTGCTCTTAAATCTAATGCTGATTTTGATGAGACAGATTCCGAGGAAGATGGAAAAGATGACGATGAGGAGATGAAGTCGTTGATCAAAAAATTTGAACACCTTGTGAGAAAAAGAAGCCATTCGAAAGGGAAGAAGTCCACAAAGAAATCCAAAGAAAGAAGACCTTATAAAAACAGAGACGACAATGAAGGTAAGGCTATAGTGTGTGTTGAGTGCGGGAAAACGGGTCATGAGAAACCCGATTGTCCTTTATTCAAGAAAAGAAAAGGGAAATTAGAGAAGAAAAATAAAGCTTTGAAAGTCGAGACATGGAGCAACATCGAGTCTAAATCCAGCGATAATGAGAATTTATGCTTAATGGCGAACATTGAATTTGAAGAAGACAATGTAATATGTTTAGATCCTATTCTTGATAATGATGATCTTTTTGAAGAATTATGCGCAGAATATAAGAAAACATTGAAGAAGATCTCTGAATTGAAGAAAGAAATCTCTAAATTAAGAGAGCAAAATTCTACAAATGAGACGAGGATCGTTGAGCTGAAAAAGGAGAATTCTTTTGTTAAGGAAGAGAAAGATTTTTTGCAAAAGAAAAATAATTCCTATAAGAAAGAAATTCTGAAAATTTGCAAGAAATTTTCTATTGGCTCAAAGACATTAGAGCATGTCCTCTCCATACAAATGACATATTACAACAAATCCGGCCTCGATTACGAGAAGGATAGTGAGATCAAGAATGATTTTTCGAAAGTAAAGGAAAGATTGCGGCGCAAACCTTCGATCCACCATTATCGAAATCATTTTGGTAAGCAATTTGTTAAGCCTATTGGATCTCAATATTTTAATTGCTCAAGTTGTGGTGATTGTAATCACTTTAAGCAACAATGTCCACTTGATTGGAAGAAATCCAAATCAATCAATTGGAGATTTGATGCTTCCTCTAACCGAAATGGACCCAAATTCATTTGGGTACCAAAGAAAAAAATGAGGTGTTTTTCTTGTAGGCAATAAATGAAAGAAGAAAGAGAATTTGGTAAGAAAAATATATTTTTAGATTCTCAATTTGTTTTGCGTGCATATTTTAAATATTTATAGATTTTCATTATACTTGATATTCGATATATTATTTTTATGCCTCGGTTGATTCATACTTTATAATGACTATATTCTATAATTGGTTATATTGAAGGAAGAATTATGTGATATATTTGTGGTAGTTCTGTGAGTTGGAATTTGATACGTGTGATATTCTGCTTGGAGATAATCATGATTATTTGATCGGATTTTATACTCTCTTATTCTGTTATATTTTTGCAAAGAAAAAATTTGTTTTATGAGATATTATTTTATTATGTGAGATATTCTCCCTTGAATTCTCTTTTGAGTAGAGTTTGGAAAGAATATTGGGTTATCTTTGAAAATTTCCTATTTGTGCTCTAACGTGAAAGGAGGATCCTATTTCATGGATACCAAAACAAAAAGAACTTGCTGCAGGAAATTTTACTAAAGAATAATGATTGCAAATCTAAGCAAATCATTGAGCAATCAGAAGAATATTTCAAGCGATGATTTATGAGGATATTTTTCTAAATCAGTGGTATATTTTAAATATATACCTTGGGTAAGGAAATAAAATATTCCATCTTTATCATCCTATCTTCCAAATTTATACATAAATTTTTATGATTCTGGATAATTTTTATGACTCACGTGTGATTTATATTAAAAAAAAAATCTCTTGTCAGATATTGCACATTTTTACTTGATTTAGCACATGATAAAAATATCTACTTTCGTTTTGCGTATTGCATCAATAATATCTTTTTGAAATTTATGCTTAGGAAAATCCCTTTAATCTTAAAAGATATTGTTGTATTTTGGGATTCACTTGCTATAATCTTAAAAGATATTTTATATCATGCAAGTTTGATCCGCAAATTGAAGGAATGTATATGTGTGACTTTTTTTTCTACAAAGATTATTATCTATTTTACAAGGATTTGCAAGTGGCAAAATATCTTTTCATATAAGGTTGGGAAAGCTTGATCCAAAATTGTGGAGATTTTTGAAGGCTCAAAAATTCTACTCATTGCACAAAATTTTCAGAAATTATTGAGCAAGCCCCTAATGTGTCATATGTAAGGTTGAATAACTTTGAATTGAAATTTTTTATATTTTCATATATGTTATTTAATTTATTTCGCAAGAAAGAGCATTATATATTACATGAAATATTATAATAATGCATTTGTGCAAAAAGTTTGTTAAATTTGTGCAGCTTAATTTGAGGCAAGCTTGATTGAAGAAAACAAACTTCTACCTCAAATTTCAAAAGCAAGAGCATAGTGTAGTTATTGTTGCTACAAAGGAAATAAAGGGACGGCATTTTGTTCAACGTGCACAAGCCGCGATAAGTATTATCACAAATACTGTCATGAGGACAGGCGGAGAAAGTGAATATAAAAAGAAAGGGGGAGAATCGTGATCATTTCAAAAAGGCAACAAATTGAGGGGGAGTATTGATCAAGTATGACAGATTTTTTGAATTGATCTTGACCTTGATTATTACGGAAAGAAAAGGTAAATTGTGTCCTACATAATTTGATTTTTGTTTATATATATGAGCTATATTGAATATTCTTTATGTTTGTATCAACATGGTATCTTTGAAGTTTGTGTTTCATGTCTCATACATTTTTAAAGATATTATGTGAATTTATTCTCCACATGACACCATTTTGCATTGTTATCGCCTTTTGATTATGACAAAAAGGGGGAGAGAATATGTATATGCATATGTGCTAATTGGTTTATATTGGTATATATTATTTAGTGCATAATATAGAGCTGCAATTATTTCTATATATTATTTTGCTCAATTCATCAACTATCTTTTGTTTTATAATCTCCTTGAATGACATTCATTGAATATATAAAATTTTGGAGATTGTGTTATGTGCTTATGATGCTTTTATTTATCAATATCTTTAAAAGCATAATTGCATATCTGTATATTCAGAGATTGTTTTGTCATCATAAAAAATGGGGAGATTGTTAGAAAAATCCCTTATGATGTTTTGAAAATAACAAAATAAATCAAAAGCTATTAACATGTTTATTAATTGAGTAACTTGGTGAAAGACACACAAGCCGCTATGTAGATGATGGAACGCTTATGAGTCTTCTACATGGAGTAGAATGTTTCTAAGTCTGCCTATACCAAACAGAAAACTCGAGGAAACGCAGATCTCTGAGTCTATGTGTACCAGACAGAGAAGACAAGCAGACACAGAACTTCAATCTAGCAGACCCCGAACGAACTTACAAGATCAGATCACCAACAATTAAGATTTTCACTTACCATATTTATATTGATTTTGTTATATCGAATCGATCAACAAGATCAATCATCAAGACAACTTCCAAAGAATGATGAAATACTTATGGAAGCCCGAATTATGATTGTATGGGCAAACAGAATCCAAAGGGATCCGATCTACCTTCAAACGGTCAAAAAGACTTACCTTATGAAGTCTGTCCAAATAAGGAAAGGGAAGACTAATCCCTCAAGGAAAGAGCCAACGGTCGAGTGTGACTTGGAGAGTATATAAGAAAAGGATGAGACCAAGAAGAAAAGATAGGATTAACATATTCCAAAGCTTGATTATGTTCTTCATTAGTTGTCTGAAAAAATGCAAAATTAAGTGATCCTAATGCATTACCAAAAAGAGTGACTTTGTGAGACATATCATCACCAAGTGCTAACACTCAAGAGTGTATAAGCATATTTGATCACATAGTGAAATCCAGCATATTGGCTGATCACCTGAAGAGTGGATGTAGGCTTGTCAAAAGCCGAACCACTATAAACAGTGTTTGCAATCTTCTCTACTCTCTCTATTTAATTTCTGTTTATAAATTGCAAAAAGTTCTATATACTTACGCGTAAAATCCCTCTACACCTACTCACCCCCCCCCTCTAGGTGTTAATACCTAGAGGGGGGTAATATCACCTAGTTTCTTTTTCTTTTTTTTTGGTTTCTTTCCTTACTCTCGCAATCTAGTTTTAGATATGAGAGTTTTACTCTCCCAATCTTATATTTAGAAGTTTTTCTCTCTAATCTAATTCTAGATTTTGAAGTTATAATGAATAAATACTCCATCTCCAATTTTAATGATGTTCTTAACAATTTCGGTGTCAAATCTGTGCTCAATCCACATGTTTTCATTCAAAGCTTCGGCAATTTTCATTGGCTTCAAGACTTGCTCTCACACGTGTCAAAACTTTGGCACTTCCCTTTGGAGTTTTAGCAATTAAGTATTTTGCCTCTAGTTTCTTCAACATGGTTGTGTTGTCTCCATATGGTGATGGTGCTAGGGATGTCAAACCTAATTTCATATGGAGATCTCGATATGTGCTTATCACTGATGGTGTTAATGTGACTTGATGATTGGCTGTCGATCATTTCGTTGTGATGCAATCCCAAATCTATTTTAAAGAATGAGCTTGTAATTTGGTGTTTTGGACTATCAAATCCTTTCTTTATTGTCAAATAATCGAATTTATCATCAATTTTGTATCAATAGAAGTGGCATCCAAGACTCTTGAAGTGCAATCTCTTCCAACTCTTGAAGTGCAATCTCTTCCAACGTAGCAGTCCTATTGAGTCTGCACTCTTAGAGAAAACATGATGGTGGATAGCTTAAATTCAAGTTTTGAAAGGAAAAGTAAGACCCTATTTGATAAGGGCATGTTTGTTGATTGGCTAAATAGTATTTGATTTTATTCAGTTTTTGTCTTCTCTTTCTTTTTGTTCTCTTCTCTTTCTCTTTCCTTTTCTTCTTCTTTCTCCTAGCCTACTGTTGATCCATTGCCGCTTGTAGGTCACTGTCAATGTTGTTGTCAGTGGCTGGCAAGCAGTCGAGCGAGGTCCGATGAGCTCAGTCTCGCAAATCTAGCCGAGGCCGACCTCGCGCTACCTAGGCGAGGTCAAGCCTTACCAAGCTGGCCACCGCTAGCAATGCCGACCGACCACAAAGGGAGGATGAAGAAGAGAAAAGAAAATAATAAGAAAAAATAATAAATAATAAAAGTACTAAAGAATTAGAATAAACAAAAAATTTAAGAGTTTTATCAAATGCATTTCTATCCCAGGAATAAAAATTTTGGAGAATTGTTCCTGGGAATATAATAAAAAAGAATAATTCTGATTAGAATTTATTTTTCGGAAACAAAATAGTTACAATTTATACCCTAACTGGTCAAATAGTGATTGTTTATGTTATATTGTTTCTCAGAATAAAGAAAGAATTGAAATTCTTTTGATAATGTTTTTGTTCCTGGGAACAAATGTTCCCAGGAATAAATTTGAAATAGAATCATAAAGTAGAAAATAGTTTCTTCATTATTCCTGGAAGAACTCAAGAATCAAGCCCAAACTAGTTTCTTTTTTTTGCTCTTTTCTTTTCTTTCTTTTTCTCTTCCTCTTCTTCTTCCTCTAGCTGGTTGCCGATCACGACGATGGCTAGTGATCAACCAGACAAGGTCTGTTGACTTGGTTGGAGTCTCACCTAACCACTGATGAGACTCCTCCAAAGAAAAAAAAAAGTAAAAAAATCATAAATTTGTTAAAAAAAATTAAAAAAATGCTATATTACAAAAAAATTGAATGCCATACCAAATGCATTTATGTTCTTTTTTATTTATTTCAAGAATGGAAATTTTGTTCATTTATCAAATGCCTTCGAATATTTAGAAACTTGTTAAGGAACACAATCAGAAAAAATTATTTCTAAACAAAAATTGTTTTCATAAACCGGTTATCAAATGCATCCTAATTCATCCAATAAAATTAGACGGATGGCTACATGTCTGAATTTTCTTTTCTGGCCAAAGACTCTTCATTTGACTGACTCCTTCCCATTGGATTGTCTACTACTTCACACGCCTATCGTTATATCCTCCACCAACCTAGGCTACAAGTGGAACAGCAATCACTTCAGGAATTTTGAGAAATTGGAAACTAGACAGGACTGATAATCACCTACCGTATGTTTATGTCTGCCTCAATTGAATTAGATGGATATTACATGATTGGCATGATCTGATAGGATCAACTTGGTTTTTGAATCGAGTGGCAGGCCTTTCTGCACCTTAATCTTTGAAAACAAGTGTAAGTGTATCCATGAGAATTGATTCGTGGTTAATTTCTTAGCTTGAATTCATAGTCATCCTCAATTTTTGGAGATTATTCTATTCGCTTCTGTCGTACAATTGAATTGAGATCTACAATAGATAGACATCAATTTACATTTAATTCATTCATATCCACATGCTTCGCAACTAGCAAAAAATTTTCCTCTCATTCATTTTTCAATTAACATAGCACTTTTGAACAAAAAAAATCTTTGATTCAACCACAAAAGTATCGGCATACAAAATGAGGGATAATGCTTCTCTTCTTGTGATTTTAGATTCAAATATTGTCGAGAGACTATATAAATAAAGTCTTGAATACACCGTACCAATGTGGAGTGTACCTACCCTTTTGATTGTTGGGGAGGTAGATTCTACCAAAATTGACTTGGCTACCACTGAACCGCTAGACTAGAATTAGGAAAAAAAAAAGTATTCACAATGTGGCTTTTTATACATATTTTGGCAATCCATTGGACCGACGGTACCGACGATGGTTTACATTCCCGTCACTTTCCTCGTCCGCCGCACCCACCCCACCAACAGAGGATTGATGCCGCCGCACTTCACCCCCACCTGTGGTGAGAAATTGGGACGAGTTGATATTACACCAAGGTTATTTATCTATATTTATAGGTTTGATGTTGGTGAAAAATATATCCCCGGGCACATTTTCTGCAAAAGGCCCAACATCATACCTTAGTCGAAGCTTAATCGCCGGACCGACCCACTAGACATTACTCTCAAAATAAGGGAAAATTGTTTAAGAAATCTTAAATTTATTGTATGATGGCCAATTCAGTTATAAACCTTTCAATTTTATCAATTTAGTTTTAAACCTTTTGACAACTTGCTAATTCAGTCATAAATCTTTTGATTGTACAAATTTACTTCTTAACCTTTAAATAAACTGTCATACCAATATTAAACCTTTTAATGAATTATTAATTTAATCATTTCGACTAATCTTGACTAGATATTGCTAACATGGTGACCTAGTCAGCAACAGCCATTCTACGTGATGCAATTGGCGTCAACATGGATAATTTTTTTAATTTTTTTAAAAAAAATCAAAATTTTTAATTAAAATTTCATTTTTTCTTTCTTTTATTTTTCCTTTTTTGAACATGCTTAGCAACCTCTACTAGCCACACCAACTCCTAGGCGAGGGTCGCCAAGCCCTCGCCAAACCTAGCAAGGGCCATGATACCCTCGCCAAATCTAGTAAGGTGAGGGCATCATGGCCCTCGCCGCCACAACAAGGGTGAGCTAAGGCTACGAGAGCTTGTGATGCTCTTGCTAGATCCAATGAGGGCTGCAACCCTCACCCGTGGTTGACAAGGGCTTTATGGTACTCACCTAGGTCGCCAGCCCTTGCTCAACGGTCGACAGAGGTTGTTGGCTCTTGGCCTGTGGCTAGCGGACCCATTAGCCATGTGTAAAAGGAGGGAAAGAAAAGAAGAGAAAAGAAAAATAAAAAATTAAACAAATTGTATATGTCAACATTGATCGTGCTATGTAGGATGACTAATGCTAATTGGAGTATCACATCAACGATGTCTAGCCGAAATTAGCTTGGATAAATAAATTGACAATTTGCTCAAAGGTTTAGGATTAGTTGGGCAAATCGATTAAAAATTTATGACTAAATTGGCAAAATTGAAAGGTTTAAGGCTAAATTGACTAACTCATGATAGGTTTAGGAATTTTTGGACAATTTTCCCCCCAAAATAAGCCAACTAAGCAGGATTACAAGACCCATTCAGCGCCCAGATATCTTGCCAGTAAATAGTAACAAAGGGATGGATCTAGTCAAACCACCCCCAAGACCCGCCCAGGCCTTTTATGAATCTTAAACACGATGCAACTTGATCTTCTTTTTGGTGTTAGGCTACACTTTGGCAATTATTTTGAAGTAACAAGACAAAATCAAGCATTTGGCTGAGCTTTTAGGTTTACTTCTGTTCCGTTTGTGATTTTGCAATTTGTTTTTTCAATAACGCAAATCAATAAACGTTTTCAAATATTCAATTGTCAATATTTATGTCCATATAATTATTTTCATAAATCTCAAACACTTGATGTTATACATTTCATAACTTTTAAGTTTTGGAGGCAAAGCAGAATTCGCTTTTTTAGAGCAAAATCAAGGTAGACTTTTGTTTATTGCTTTTCATTTTGGGATAAGTGGCAAGTCCTTAAACTTATCACAAAAATATAATCAAGTTTTAAAATTTTCAAAAAGTGCAAATAAATCCTAAAACTTATCACAGAGTGCAATTGAGACCTTAGAGTTTCAAAAATATAATCAATTCTTAAAAATAATTAAATTGATCCAATCTAAGTCCTTCTGTTGATTGCATTTTTTAAAAAGTTTTAAAACTCTATTGCACTTTCATAATAAGTTTTAAGACTTCCAATGTACTTATATATTTATTTATCTTTTCCCTTATCTTTTGCCTTTCACTGTTTATTTTTCATCTAAAAATCTAAAGTCTCTCAATAGAATCCGAAGTTGACATGTAAAAGCTTTATCGTGTTTTATAGTTTTTTAAGATTCAACTTTTATTGTATTCAAATTTTAGAGGGAAAGCTAGATAAACTTCTCACGCAGCAATAGCAGGAGAATTGACTGAAGGAATCCAAAGAGTAAATTTTAGCTGGCAAAATAACAACACAAAGCAGACGCCATTTTATTTAATTTTAAGGAATAAATATCATTTAAATCTCTCCCCTAATAGTGAATGAGTTGTAGTCTCCTTGCCGCTGCAACCCATTTTGAGGCGTCACACTTCAAGAGGAGGAAGAAATGGCGTCACATCATCAAGGTTTGAATGAGGGAGGCTNGACTCGCTAGTTTCACTGGCTCGATAGGAAGATGCCCGTGGTAAGGGCTTGTACTTGTAAACTTCATAGGGTTAATCAGTTAGTTAATAAAGCAGTACTTTTGATGTGTTCTTGTTGCGTTTTCCTGCTATCCCTGTTTTTGTTATTGACCGGGGATTGTGTTTCGCTTCCGCATGCGTTTAATCAAAAGATAAAAATAACGATCGGCGACGGATCCTGGGGAGTCGCAAATCAAATGACCGCAAGAGAACAGGGGTTGCCGCGTGCTCGAGGGTCGGGGCGTGACAGCCCCGTCGATTTTGGTATCAGAGCCTGGTCAATACATGGAGTGATAAGGTGCGATGGGTTTTGGGATAGTTAGTTAGGAAAACACCCTGTGCTTGTGTTTGTTTATTTGATTCTCTGGCTTTAAGCGGGTCGTTCATAATTTCTAATTCCTCGTGGGATTGGAAATAAGGTTTCTTTGATAATTTTATTGGACGAACGATCCTGATTCAAGAGTTCTTGAGGGAAGGCAGTCGAAGGATGGGCTAGTGCTTAAGGAAGAGCACTAGGGGATCCTAGATTTGATTTAGATAGGGCAGTGAGCTCAGATTCAAGATGTTGTTGCTGTTGCTGTTGTTGTTGCTGTCTCACCTTGTAAGTTCAGTGGGTTGGAAAGAGGATTGACGATTGGTCGATGTTTAAGTTGGTTGAACCGTTCTTGGATTTTGAATAATCTTGATGTCGCAACCGTCTGGATCAAGGAATTGGAGTAAGTGTTCGTATTGTTGGAATATTCAGAAAATGATTGAGAATCTAGTAGACCGAGTCAGAAGGTCGGAGAGGGTTTGAAATCAGAAATCAAGGAGGACCCTTGATCCTTTCGATTGTATCATTGGAAGTAACTCGTTTATTGGATGAAGGTTGCTAAGGTTGTTGGACGATTGTGGTTAATTTGCTAATTGAGGAATCAAGTATGGATTGTTGCGCATATGCATTGATTATTGACAGTGTAACCAAGGGACGGTCATAACGAGTATCAATTACCAAGGACAGATGACTTGTTTGACCACTTCAAGGAGCTTCGATATGTTCCAAGATAGACCCAAGGACGGGCTATCCGTAGTTGAGAATTAAAAAGGGGAATATACCGAAGATGACACACTGGGTGTGATATGGTCACTAAGAGATTACCGTCCCGTTGTTTGGATTAACTAATACGCCAGTTGTTTTTATGGATTTGATGGATTGATTGATTAAGGCGTATTTGGATTGATTCGGAATTATGTTCGTGAACGATATATTGGAAATATTTGAGAAATTTAGATGAACACGAACAACACTTGAGAATGATGCTGTAGATTCAAGAGCATAAACAGTACGCCGAATTTAATATGTACGAGTTTGGATTTATTCGTGTTGCTTTTGTGGATCGAGTGATCTTGGACGAAAGAAATTCTATGGATCCACTAAGATCAAGGCATCAAGAATTGACCAAGACTTATGACAGTGATAGAGGTTCGAAATTTTCTAAGTCGGACAGATTTTACAGATGATTCGTAAAAAGGTTCTCTATGGTAACTACGCCTCTGATACGAAGGTTGATGAAGGACGTAAGAATTTGAATGGACGGATAAGTGCGAGCACAATTTTTAAGAGCTTAAGTATAAGCTTATTAATACACCAGTTTTGAGGATTTAGTTTAGTACCGGAAATTATGAGATCTACAGTGAAGTGTCGTATAAGTGATTTGACTGCGTGGTAAGGCAATAAGAAAGATTGGTTGCTTACACGTCACGACAATTGAGGTCATTGGATTTAATGGAAGTCAGATAAGTTCTATTTTGATAATTTGAGGAGTTGTAGGTATTGGATCATAAGTAATGATTTATTAAAGGATAAGATGATTTATTGCTCGGAGGTCTTAGATTCGATTAAGATTTGAATTTATCCAAGGTGGATTATTTCGGGAGATAATTGAAATGGGGATTTGAGGAATGGATTTTTGTCTTCGGTGGATTAAGAATTAATTATCCCTTGATGTTAGGTGGATAAATGGTGAAATAGCATTATCGATGATTTTCTTCTCGAGGTATTAATAAGGGTTTCTTCAAGTGATTGAGGTGATATTTTTGGTTTGGTTATAATTGGACGTGAAAGGAATGTTGAAAGGAAAATCCGTGGCTTGTGAAATTCAGACAGCGATTTGATGGAAATTCAGTGGATCAGAATTCAAATATCGATAAGTGACCCCGTGAAAACGAGCTCATGGGTTGACGAGCTGGAGGAAGTTTTGTACTTTGGAGTACTTGGACGAGGTTAAAACCGTGAGGCTTGGTATGGGACAGGCCAAAGCGGATAATACCTCTATGGGATAAAGCATGTTTAAAATAGACTTTTGCTAGTAGTGGTGCGGTTCATAGATGCCCATGACGACTGATCCGACGAGGGCGGGGAGTGGTCGCCGGGGCCGGAGTGCCTGAGCAAGGAGCGACTCCTGGCAGGCTTCTAGGATGTCGAAAGGGGCAGAAATGAACTGAACTATAGACTGGCAAAAAGAGAATGCTTGTGGGATAAAACTTATCCAAGTGGTATAGCAAAAATATGGTCAAGCTTGTGAGCCTCCAGTCTATTGGAACAAGGTCAGAGAAAAGACGATCACTGGTTTAGAGATGGTTTTGCAGTTGATGGATGTTGTGAAGATATCAGGGACAGTTTAAAGTCGTTAAAACGGTGATGCGAGTAAAGGACTAAGGCCTTTGGAATTTCAAGTAGGGAATCATGTTTTCCTTAAGATGTCGCCTATGATAGGGACATCTCGATTGGTTAAGAAAGGAAAGCTGAGCCCTAGACATATCGAACCTTTCGAAATTTGGAGCAAATAAAGATTTTGGCCTTAAATAGATAAAAGAAGCAAGTTTGAGCACCGTCGGCGCTTCTAGCCGAGTGGTATCGCGGGATGAAGCCGCAGGTCCGAGGACGGGAGTTCGAATCCCGGAAGCGGCAGTAGCCGCTTAATAAAAAAAAAAAAAAAAAAAAGGAAAACCAACTTTTTGCAACTTTTTCTTTTTGCAAAAATGGACAAGTGTGTAGCCTTTTTGGAACCAAAGACAGTTTGGGCAGGATTGGAAGTTTTGGCAGCACTGAAAGTGTTTGACAGCATTATGAGACAGAATGAACGACTTGGGAAAAACAGAATACCCCCATCAGTTTAAGGATATTGGAAGTTCGGCAAATTTCGAGGACGAAATTTTTCTAAGGAGGGAAGAGTTGTAACATCCCGAATTTTCGACAAGCCCGAAAATTGCTCGAGTTGGATTAATGGGTCGAGATTAGGACCGGATTTTTGGGAATCGCGCTTTAGGGGTAATTAGACCAAGTACCCCCCCTTCTAGAAGCTTGTTTGAATTTTGTTTTATTTTCTTTTTCTTTTTCTTTTTTCTTTCCCCCCCCCCTTCTTATCCGCACGTTTCTCTCTCCCTCCCTTTTCTCTTTTTTTCCCCCGCATTTCTCCCTTATCGACAGCCTCTTCCCCCCACTTGCCCACCTTTTCCTCTTTGACCGGTCTGCCCCCCCCTTATCTCTTCTT